>CAAKHF010013017.1:0-22906 GCA_901007745.1 Hippocampus kuda
AAGCAGCTAAGACAAAAAGAGCTCTGATGCTGGAAGAGAGGGTAAAAGTGATCAAAATGAAAGACGGAGCAAGCAATATAAAAGACATTATCCAAGAAATTGATGTAAGTGAAAGAAAAGATAAGAAAACCTTTATTAGTCTCGCAATGGAGAAATTCCCATTTCACAGCAGCAAAGTTATGAAAGGAAGAAGTAGAACAACAAAATATAGGAGCTGCTGGAAAGGCAGCCACTCACGCGGCGCCATTTTGAAATCAAAATAACAAAAATAACACAACACAACACATAGGACACAAGACAGTCGTGCAGTCTTCACCACTTTTCTGCATACACTTTGTTGTCTGAAGCAGTTATAGATGAAAGAGGAGAGGATCAAAGTGTCCTTTCACCAGTGGATCAGAGACGTCATGCTGAAAATGTGCACACGTCTGCTACCAGCTAAGTTTTGAAAGCAAACACGAAGCTGTAGCATCCATTGACGAAAAAGAGATTGGCTCACATCTCCTGTCCCATGTTGCCGAAAGTGAATGCTGATCGTAAATTTCGCAATTTCTTTCCCTTTTTTTCTTTGTACACTGACAATATGAAGTGTCAAATAAGTGTGTGCTCATACTTATGCACTATTGGAATAAAAATAGACTACACATACGTTTGTGTGTGCGTGTACACATACGTTTGTGTGTGTGGGTGTGTGTGTGCTTATATCTGAGATCAAATTTGCTACAGTGAAATCCTACCTGTTGTGAAATATTTCTTGCTGCAAACATGATTTCATTGGAGAGGAGTTTCACTGTACTTTTATTTCCTGGAACTAAGAGGTACTAAGTAAACACTGTATGTTTAACACGGTAGCCTCGATAGGTTCTCGGACCACCTCTATTCGACACCGGAACTCCATTCCGCCACCAAATGGGCTTTGAGGCCACTTACGTCGATAAGGAGCTTCACTTCGTGCTTCTTGAGATCGCCGCCGATCTTGGCCGCCAGCAGGACGCAGGCTCCCGTGCAGAGTTTGCGGTTCTGCTTGTTGAGCTTGCCTTGCAGCACTAGCTTCTCAAAGTACACAAAGGCCATGGCCACGGTGGGCTCCTCGTAGCCGCACTCATCCTGGGCCAGCTTCTTCATCTCACGCTTCAGGCTAAGTTGAGGGGATAAGGCGGGGGAGGGTGTGTGTTTAATGGCGGTTGGGGATGGGGGTTGCGGACGGAGCCGTTTAACGCGGTCTTACCTTCTGATCTTGCTGAGCGTGAGGCGGATGTGAGGGAACTTCTCCTTGAAGGTTTCGTTCATGTCTTTCTTCAGGTCGGAGGGTTTCACGTACTCGATGACTGTCGTCTGTCAAATATGAGAGCAATTTAGCAGTGCTTTTTTTTGGGGGGGGGTGCTTTCAATCGCACTGCAGCATAGTGAGTTCCTAATATTTGCTAATTTAAGAGAGTCACCATTGTGTTACTATAAAAATGTAATTGGCTTTAAAAAGTAAGTTATTTTACCCATTTAACAATATTGTTACACAAAATGTGAATTTTCTTGAAGTACCACTATTATGGTCCATGTATTCAATTTGTGTAGACTTTCATGAAATTATTATTATTACCGTATTGGCCCGAATATAAGACGGTGTTTTTTGCATTGAAATAAGACTGAAAACGTGGGGGTCGTCTTATATTTGGGGTCGAGACATTATATTCACGACGCTAGATGGCGCCAGATATCATTGAAGCGAATGCTGAACTTGACTCCCCAGGCCAAAGCGAACCCCTGTCACGAAGAATAAAAATAAAAATAGCGGTAGCACGAAGAAGAAAAATAAATAGCGGTAAGAAAGAAAAGAAAAGAGAATAGGAGACAACAGAAAATGGAGAAACGTAGTGACAATCTGGAGAAAAGTGGGTCGAAGATTGGCCAGGTTAACCGGCAGCTGAGGAGAAGTTATGATGTAATTTACATTTCAAAAACCAGAAGCTATTCATTTACGAATGTGATTGCACTTTAGTTTACATTTAAATGTTCAGATATATTTGAATGAGGCAAAATAACATGCTTTTTATCTCAAATATATTGTTATAATCATTTGTTTCAGATGTACTGTAATTATTTTCTGTATAAAAATTATTTGGTGTTCAAAAAGTCTTTTTTTCAAACTTGAGTCTTGAAAAAGAGGGGGTCGTCTTATAATCAGGGCCATCTTATATTCGGGCCAATACGGTAGGTTTCTCTATATATCCATCCATCCACCATCCATTTTCCAATCTGCTTTATCCTCACAAGGGTTGCGTGGGGTGCTGGAGCCTATCCCAGCCGACACGCTGAACCGGCTGCCAGCCAATCGCAGGGCACACAGAGACAATCATCCGCGCTCACGCTCACATCTAGGGACAATTTGGAGTGTTCAATCAGCCTGCCATGCATGTTTTTGGAATGCGGGAGGAAACTCACGCAGGGAGAACATGCAAACTCCACACAAGAAGGCCGGAGCCGGGATCGAACCCACGACCTCTGCACTGGGAGGTCGACGCACTAACTACTGGATCACCGCCCCCCCCCCCACTCTATTTTAGTGCAGTACACGTTTAGATGTTTTTCGCATTGATGCTCTATATACAGTACTGTGTACATGAATGAAACGGCTCGAAGGCATCGACTCCAACATTCCCGTGACCCTCGTGGGAATAAGCCACTCTGATCATGGATGGATAAAACAAATATAAATATAAATATAATATAAATTGAATGACAAGTTTTTGTGCTTGCTTTGACTAGTCCTCTTACCACGTGTACCGCCGTAATGCATTTCGAAATGAAAATCAAAATGTTGACTAATCTGAATACATCGTTTGAAATTAAAAATACTGACAAAATAAACAAGCAAAGGCAAAAACTGTTGGCTTCATTTGAATATTTACCAGTGAGAATCCTACAAAGGCATATGAAATGAAAACAAATTAAAGATAATAAACATAAATTTGTGCAAATACTTTGTTTTTCTATGTTCTTCCCTCCAAATCTTGCTCCTGTAAATTGCGAATTTCTCCATTGTGAGACAAATAAAGGTTTTCTTATCTTCTAATCTTATCTTAAAAAAAAAAAGAATGCTCTTTCCTGTTCGCTTCAATTGAAAATGGTTTTCACAATAATATAAGTAAATTAATAAACTAAAAAATGGCACTAAAAATCAAATCAGTTCTGGTCTGAATATGAATCATTTAAGTTGCATATGGATGCAAATGCCCAAATTAGAGACTCAAAACGCAGTAGACGTTGGCACAAAAAACAAAAAGAAAAAAAATTGCCCAACACATGCTAGCTCACCAGCAAATACGAAATGGCCAGAACAACGTAATCAGAAAAACAGTCCCGCCGCACAACAAGAACAGAACCTGCTGCCTTTAAGTTGAAAGCGTCGGTGTGAGCATGAAGCAATGTGAGGAATGTCACGCTTCCACAATGGCCATTCTTTTGGAACGCCCACTGGCCTTTTGCAATTAGAGGAAGCGAGGACAACAAAGCAAAACAAAACCAAACAAAAACACGAATTGGCCTCGAACCGAGCGTTCAAATACACTCGTGTGGTTCGACAGTCACGTCACATCCGTCGTCGCTGCTCAGCATCGGGACACAAAACGTCTCTTTCAAGCAAGCGTGGAATTATTTTGCCAGAGTTTGACCATTACTCATTCAAGCAACATCCTGCTGGCTGCCATTCAGACAGATGAGCCTTTCAGATCATTTAGTCATATTTAGCGAAAATGAGCAAAGCCTAAAAAGAATCTCTCACTGGTAGATAAGCGTCAACAAAACATATCAATACAACACATAGCAGTCACTTGTTGCTCCTTTCGGCACTTGGGCTCACCATGTAGGATGGGAAGATGAGCACTCGCTTGTGTTTGCCGCAAGGCCACTGAGGGTCGTCCAGAAGATTGGGGTCATACTCGCGGAATTCACTCATGTCGTTACCTAATAAGAGAAAAAAAAACAGCCAAATGACTGAAGGAAGGAAGCGCAGCCTCAAACTAAACCTTCGTAAAGATTCGCTCTTTACATGTTCAAGCCAATTGAAAATAAATAAAATGAAAAAAGTGATATTTTATTTGACTGTATATCCACATTTATTAAATTATTTGGGGGGAATTTAAAAAAATGTTCCCCGCACCCCCCAATTTTAAGGGCCATCAATTATTCACAGATTTTTCCTATTGATGGGGGTCCTGTTTGGGAGGGGCCAGCCAGGCAGTCCTCTCAGCCAGGGTGCTCTGCATCTCACACCTGAGGCTTGCCTGCTAATCACCCAGCTGTAGCTCATCAGCTCGTTTGGGCTGGGATAAGTTGGCTCCCAAACCAGTCCTCAGTGCAAGTTCGTGACAGACCCACCTGTAGAAAGCTCTGTTGGCACCACCTGAAGTTTGCGTTTCCTGTACTGACACTCCCCTGTGGATTCTTCATGCTTCTCCCTGAACTTTAAGTAAGTTCCCATTTGGATTTTTCCAGAGTTGACAAGTTTTGGCTAACACCATTCCTGTCTGCTGTCGTGCGATTGGGATCACATACAAACCCTAACGCAGGGGTGTCTAACTCATTTTAGTGGCGGGCTAATTTGGAGTTACGTCTTCCCTCCAAGGGCCATTATGACGGTGAAACCACAAAATAATTATTTTTACACAACAAATGATTAGATTACTAGTTTTGAAATCAGTCATGTCGATTAAAATAGTTTGTTCAAGGGAGGGTAAACAGGGTAACAAAATGATTGCAAAATCCCAATGTTATTTATTACACATTATTATCATAATTTGATATTTCGGTACAGATTTTAGCAAGTTGACACACATGATTTGCTTTCACGGGCCACATAAAATGACCTGGCGAGCCGTCTCTGGCCCCCGGGCCTTGAGTTTGACACAGGTCGCCCAACAGGTCCACTGTATCCTTGCAAAAAAATTCCGTTCTGTTCTCCCAAAACTGACTTTATTCATGCAAAAATATCAAATTTAGGTGAAACGTCACAATCATCAGAGCTTTTGAATTGGCTCAGAGGTCGAGGATACTTGATTCCGATTGGGTCTCATTTGGGCAAATCCCCTTGTAGGCGTTGGCCAAAGTGCAATTCACCCGAAATGGCTGACTTCTTGTTCAGTTTCATCTTTTTGTGTGTCTGTGCAATTTCATGTCAATGAGTGAAACGCATAAAGAAGCACCGTTATCTGGAGTGCGTGGAACAAGTCGAAGCGAGGAGTTTACTGACCGGTGTCCAGGCTGCTCTGGTTGCTGTTGGCGCGGGCCAGGCTGAGGCTGCGGTGGCTGGCGTTGCGAGACTGTGAAAAGGACGACGTGGAATCGATGGTGTTCCGCCGCCCGCCCAGCACGTTGGTTGGGTACAAGAACTGTGTGTACGACACTGTCTGCGCACACACACACGGTTATTAGAATTTACCAAAACTCGGGAAAGAACAAATGAAAATTCAAGTCGCTTTTTCGGCGACAAAATGACATCGAAACTAGAATGCTTTTAATAAATAGACAACGAACCAACTACAAAAAACCGTTTAAAAAAACCCGACATAATTGTAGCAAACACGTCTTTGGTTTTCGACTTTGTTTGGGGCTCATTTGAAATGTTATTGCGGAATTGCTATGCATCCATAGCTATACAAGAAGGAAGCTCACTGGTTTGAGAATTTTCATTGACTTTTGCACAATGCTTTGTGACTTTTCCTTTTTAATAAATGTACTGTATTTTCCGCACTATAGGGCAGAAAAAATTTTCAATTTTCTTAAACTCACCAAGCGCCTTAAAATCCTGTGCGTCTTTTTATGGTCATTACGGTAATGCATCGATACATCGACTCCAAGATGGCTCCTTCCTGGATACATGCTTCCAATGTTATAACTTGCTGTTGGTTCAGTGAACTGTGTCGCTGCTTTATTAAATACGTTTTTGTTGCAGCTCCGAAAAAAGGAGAGCTGTGGTATTCATTTTTTAAAACGGTCTCAACAAATACAGGTACGTCTTTGTCCATGTGCCTTCTTCCGTTCGCCTCGAATCGTTCAAGAACGATTACTTCAATGAAACTACGATAATTGAAAGAAATACATTAAAACTGAAAAGCAAGCGAGGATATCACAAAATAAATTCTATAGCCACCCTGACAGAATTTATATTGTGATTTCATCATTTGTGAATACACAAAAAAGGAATAAATGACTACTACTGACATCTGATCGTAGTAGTCATGGCGCTATGATCAAGGAAATGCCAATGAATTTTTCGGAGGCAGTCACGAACGCCTCTCGAGTTGAACGGAAGAGAAGGCACTGAGATGGCCAAAGACTCACCTGTATTTGTTTAAAAAAGATCTGGGTTTTTTTTTTTTTTTTTTTTTTAAATGCAGACTTTATGAATGGTTTTCACAGTCTCAGCAAGTACAGGTACTGTACATCTTTGTCCGTCTCCGTGCCTTCTTCCGTTCCATTTGAGAGGCGCCTCCGAAAAACGTAAATTATTACTTCAATGAAACCACGAAGAAAATCAAGCGAGGAAATCACAAAATAAATTCTGTAGGTGGGGATATAGAATTTATTTTGTAATTTCCTCGCTTGATTTTCTGTTTTGATACATTTTCAATTTTGGTAGTTTCATTTAAGTACAGTAATAGTTTACATTAGTTTACATAATAGTTTACATCTTCCGAACCGCTTTATCCTCACTAGGGTCGCGGGGGGTGCTGGAGCCTATTCCAGCCGTCTTCGAGCAGTAGGCGGGGGACACCCTGAACCGGTTGCCAGCCAATCGCAGGGCACACAGAGACAAACAACCATGCACACTCACGCTCACACCTAGGGACAATTTAGAGCGTTCAATCCGCCTGCCATGCATGTTTTTGGAATGTGGGAGGAAACCGGAGCATAATAGTTTACATGTCATATATTTAAAAAAAACAACAACCTAATGGGAACTGAAGTAGAACGAAGTGTTTAAAAAAAATACAAATAAACTCAAATTTGCATTGAAGCAAGTGATTATCATTTAAATATCATGAATGTGTCACTCATAACACGGGTGCTATTTAGTATTATCTCAACTCAACTGTATTTATAGAGCACTTTCAAACGGCCATCGCTGCATACAAAGTGTTGTACATGGAGCAATTGTGTGAAATAATTGTGAAAATAATTAGGATAAATGAATCTCAATCTGAAGGTTAGGAGTCTTTCTTGCAATACAAGACAATGATGTCATAATTTTCATCATTTTCTTATCAGTTTCTATTGTCACAAATACAATTATACGTACATATAATATCCTGACATCTGAGTATCAGGAAATGCAAAAATATTTTTTCAAAAAAATAATACAAAAAATCTTAATTTGCACTTCAATTCAGTGATCCAATGAATAGTATCTGGCATAACGGTGTATGTGCATGACACACTTCTATGTGCAAAACCGCTTCGACAGAATCATTACTGTACTTTGTTTCCCCAATTTTTCAATGAAATATCTACAGTATATCACATGACAAGAGTCAGTCTTAAGATGTAATTGATTACTTTTGTATTTGGGTTTCTCACCTTCCCATCAGCCCCGAGCTCAACCCCCTCGAGGCCAATGACCATTTCTTTGGCGCTGACGCCTCCGGATGGGTGTCGCTGGCGCCCCGTCGCTTCCATCTTCACGTCCCTGACGATGAGCACAAAGCACTTTACAGCCACCCGTAGTTTGTTTGTTTCTTTTGTTGAACCACTTTAACTGGCAAGTAGCAAAGTTTTTGCCAGCCTCATTTGTGGCGTTCTCTTTGCGGGTAGCTAACCTAAGAGCAATTAGGCCAATGACTGAAATGTCTTGTGACACGGATGCAGGAAGTCAATGGAAAGAAGGAAACGAGGCGGAGGGTGGGCTGCCAATTCACTGCTGCTAGGAACAATTAAGACACTATGAACTCGAGTGGGCTAACTCCATTCTGTCATTTGTAGATGCAATGAATAGAGAAATGGCATAGCTTCCAGGGCAATACTTGTCAAAATTGTAAGTAAACCTTGATTTTTGACATGTGCAGAAACTAAGTAGTCCTTTAGCTTTGGCAGGCAGTGAATCTACATCAAGGGTGCCCAATACCTCGATTGCGATCGACCGGCATACCGCCGACTAGTCCCAAGTCGATCGCAAGGGGTGTTGGGGGGATGGGGGGTGGAGTCTGTTATTATGAGTGTTATTAATATTTGATATTTTTGTGTTCGTGCACACTGGATCCTATCACTTTCACAAAAAAGTATTTTTGTAAAAAAAAAAAGCAGGTCACCTTTAACCAACGGTGGTGCATGAATATGCATCAACCGAAGTTGTTAGTGCAATTGCAAATTGCAGCTTGCGATCAGAGCTGTTGCGAGATATCTTTTTATTACTATCATTAGAAATTTGTTTTATATCCAAATCACTGATGGCAGTTGTACAGAATGGCAATCTGAAGTTTTGGGAGAAGCATTTTAAAACGCTACATGTATGTATGATAGCTTCTGTACTTGACATGCTGCAAAAGTGCGTCCCGTGCCTCTGCGTCAGGTTTCGACTAAGGTAGGCAGTGAAATTCTTTTTGTCGAGCCCTTATCTAAGCTATCTTATTGGAACAAAGGTGAAGACAAAGTACTAGCATGATTGCTCATGAATGCACGCCGTTACCAGACACAGACGAATGAGGTAAATTTGGATAATCTTACAATTTTTCAAACAATTCCATGCTTATTTTTTTTTGTATTTCTTTCCAATAATTTTGTACAGTATTGGCCATTTTCAGCCAAGGAAAAACAGTACAAAACAATGTACTGTGTTGGAGTTTCTGTAGGCCAAGAAATAATGTAACTGACGATCACCTCTCATGGGCAACCCCCATCCCCAATTTGAAGCGAATGTAACATGAAATAGTTATAGATTTGATGCATGCGTGGATTCTGATAAATTTCTGTAAAAATTAAATATCCAGGAGAAGTCATCTCTGCCCTATAAATCATCAAAATGTAACTCGCTCAGATTTTAAACGCAGTTAACTTCAGCTTTCCTGCAAAATGGAGTTAGCCCACTCTAGCTCTCAGTCACTCAATGGTGGTCAGTTTTTCCATCCACTTCCACAAGCTAATTTCATGTTAACTATTTAGTACTGTTTTTTTTCTTCCAAAAGTAAATAATCTTAGCACCAAAAAAAGGATTTATCTTGAAGAGCTATGACGTATTGCTCTATTAACTTGGAACAAAAATTAAAAATAAAGGTGCAATGATTAATCAATTCTCAATGTGTTAATGTTTTTGATAATCGATTGTTTCGAGACCTGGTTAAATTTACAGGTGTTCATGTTAGTGGAATTTGAGGCTTGTTTTCTGACAGACTAACCAGGAACAGAATCATAACACCGTTTCACAAATTTTTAAATCAGAGATGCAACTGATATTTTCAAGATGCTTTTTTTTTTTGTGCTCATTCTAATTGTGCCTTTTTGTTTTTCTCTAGCACATCAGGGTTTCAAAATAAGAATGATATAAGAACATAATCTAGTAAGATATTTAGTCGAATTTATGAATGAAGGGTCAGTTTGAACAATCTTTTTCTGAAACATCATAACCATTAATTCCGAGGCATGGCACCACCCGAATTGCGCTAGTTATTATATTTCAAACTTAAAAACAAAAGATGTATCTCAAAAGCCTGAAGTGCTCGGAAAAAAAGTCAAGGCCTTTTTAAATCAGTGTCAAAAATACATATTGTGACATATGTAGACAAACATGATTACAATTTGCTGTTTCTTCACTGTCCAATTTGACATGTTTTTGTATAAAGGAATTGAAATGAACCCTTTCAGGGACAGCTGTTACTACAGTGGACAGCCTATCAGGTTACAATGTGCATGAAAGGGTTAAAACATTGCTTCTTGAAATAATCAGTAGTTGCAGCTCTACATAGGAAAAGAGTAGTAATTGCAAATACCATTTATTTAGGGCTTGTCAAGCAATTTGTGTCCATATTTCATCCTCTTTGTGTAATTGCATTCAGTGTCAATGCACCTTGGAGAAAAAGAAGGCTTCAAATCAATCCTGAAAAAACTCCCAATCGTGAATTTCGTATGGATGTAAACTTCTGACCACTGCACTGTGTGCGCGAACGTGGTTATGTGCCGCTTATCTTTTCAACCCCTTTCGGCCTGGCCTTGTGTTTTCAAAAGATAGAAGCGACCTCACATGACACTTGACCAAGGAGGAGGAGGAGGAGTTAGGTTCAAAACAGTGTTATGTGGCCGGAAAAGTGGGCTGGCGTCAAGGCACCCCGGAGGCCGAGGGAACGCGAGATGAGGCGGATCGTCTACAAAGTGTCGACTATCGCAACAATACACTTAGAAACAAACAGCCACAGAGGAGAGAGGAGGACAAATCAGTGCTGGACGTTACTCAGTAAGTAGCATGCTCCACATGGCGACTGCCCCATGCAAAAAAAAAAACAAACAAAAAAACAAAACATGCTTGTGTCATGTGCCACACAGCCAAGGTAAAGGGGGGGAAAGACACACATTCTGATAAGCCCCAAGTGCCGCCGCAGACACTTTCACACTTTCGGACAACCGTTATCATTTCACCGCACATGCGTTGAAAGCACCCCCCCCCCAAAAAAAAATAATAAATGGATGGCCAAAGGAGGATCACCAAGTTTTAGTGCACCAAATTCGTATTGCTCATGAGATTCAGAAAGAAAATGGGTTCTCTATAAGTAGCCCACAGTACCGGTAGATTTTTCACTTGAATTAATTGACTACTAGTTTTATGGTTCAACCCATCCAGGGACAGCGGTAACTACAGTGGACAGCTTATCAGGTTACAGGTTATCATTATTGCTGCATGAAAGGGTTAATTAAAAAAAACAGAAAAGGTGTTTGTTTTAGATTTGAATATTTTCATATACTGTATATTACATTATAGTAAAATAATTTTGATTGGATTTTATAATCTAACTCACAAATGATTGAACAATTAAATTAAACAAAAAATTGAACAAATTATTTACTATTAGCAAAAAGTTGATCTTTTTTTTAAACTTTTACATGAATTAATTTGAATTTGGTGGCCGTCCCTCCAAAACAACGCTATCTGGACCCTTTCCCCTGGATGGAAGTATGCATGGAAGCTAGTGCCCTCACCATCACCCCCTCCTTCTCGGCCATGGACTGATATGCCAGGACTGTTGAACAGACCTTGACGAAGCAGCTGCGGCCTGTACACGCATACACAACCAGACAATCACACGCGCATACACATCCTTATCATCACCGTCTTCATCGTTCCTCTTCTCCCCCCCTGCGGCGTGGAATGATCTGCAAGCGGTCGACGGAACGTGCAGCTAGTCGGACGGACTGCGTCGCGGTCACCCCCCCCCCCATTACATGTTATGTCTTTGTGACTTGTTGTAACTGTCAATGCTTCTTTATGTGCTAGGGTCTTTTTTTATCCTAGACTTAAATTATCCTCAGACGAGGATAGTTCGAGCGTGTTTTTTTTTTTCCCTTCCCCTACCTTGTGGGTTTTTTTCTGAAGTCTGACTGTAAATTTCCCCATTGCGGGACAAATAAAGGATATCTTATCTTATTTCCCTTTGACACCAAACCTTTTCTGAACAAGCATCTTGTCTAATCAAAGCAATAATCATCCAAAGTGCTCATGACCCCCCACCACCCCAAACAAAAATTAAAAGCCTGCAGTCAAAACCTTTCAAAGATCAAAGCCGTCTTTGTGTCAGCTCAACAATTCTTCCTTGGTATATTTTGAACCAAATCCATCCGATGGCGCTTTTTCCTGGATCTCGGGGCGATCGTGTCACTCTGACCTCGTGACGCTGCAACACACTTTGTCGAGGCCCGAAGGAAGATAAACGAGAAGTTATAACCCAAGCTAATGAAGCACTAGTGCACCTGACCAACTGGAAAGTGTTAATGAGCGTTCCACATGCACACGAGCGCTGACATCCTCAGACACCGTTTGTCTTGCGGGGCTTTTAAGGTCACCTTGAGTCAAAATGGAGAGCACATCCACAGAGGAGAAGAAGCAGCTATGAGGAGGAGGAGGAGGAGGAAGGAGCACAGAGGAGGGGGTGGGGTGCAGGAGGAGGACAGCGGTCATGCTGGAGGATACGTACCCCGCTTGGCTACAATCTCGATAGGGCAGCACTGAAAATACACTATAGAAGGATCTTCTGCCACTGATTAGGACTATCCTACAAAAACAAAACAAGCTCATCAGATTTGAGGTCTGGCTTTGTTTGAAGTTTTGCTGCCGTCCAGTGTCGTTTAAATGCCATGTTCAGTGGATGTACAACATGGACACGCCACTCAAACTCAATGTTTTCAGAACATTTTTTTGAAACAAGCCAAGACCAAGGGAAAAAAGTAAGAGATGGAGATTATAGTTTAAAAAATATATATCTTTGTTTTTCCGTATGCTGCAGGTGCTTACCCCATACGGAACCTAGTAAAAGTGTAATTGCCTTGCCATTTAGCCACACGTCGACGCCGCTGGATAGCGAATGTCATGGCTAGCACTATGATTTTAGCTGAACGTGTGATATTTTTATTCAAACAGGGTCCTTGGTTTACGATGATCCAAATGAAGAGGTTTCCAGATTGCAAACGATGCACAATGAACTTGTTTATTTTACATTTACGGCACAACTATTTCCTATAATTAATACTGCACTAGCTTCGCTTAGTGATAGGCTACCGTGACATTTCCACTAACATACAAAATGGGTTGTAAACCAAGGATCTCCAGTCATAATACAAACTGATCAACCTGTAAATGAAATATTTGTCTTGGTTGAAAAAATATGAATAACGACCAGGATTCATATTAAATCCCCCAAATTATCATTTTTTAAATAAGCTATTTTCATACAAATATTTTCTATACTTACTATACTATACTTACTATACTTCTATACTATGACTTAAGGTTTGCGTTTGCATAAAGTAGCATGCTGACTTGGGCTTAGTTTTCTTGTCTATATTATTTACTTCAAGAGAAAACAAACTATATTCTAAAAAGAAAAAAAAATGAAGGTGCCACGTTTTGCATTTGTTCTTCTCTACAGCCAAACGCAGCCGATTTGTTGCGCAATGTGCGAGGTTCTGCAATTTGTTTTCCTGAGTGGCCATGGTTGGAAGTTTAAAGTTTCCGAATGGTGTCACAATGTTGCAGATACAACGTCTAATCAAAAATTTAATGTCCTGTCACCGGATCTTTCGCAACTAAAATTACATTTTTTGTACCAGATGAGAACCAGCCGACTGCTGCTTAGCCGTACGGATACAGTCTAGATAGTATATTGTGTTTTACAATATTAAGTAAGTACGTTGATAATGTCACAAGTACCTTTGTCCAAAAAGTGATGCGTGGAGAGTCTCTGTCATCAAAATACACAAGCGCAGTCCATAAATGGGGCTGCCATTACTTACGGACTCTTAAATATCAAAACTCTTACTTGTTGCCCATTTCCTCCACCCTTTGTATTATCATAATACAGAGTACTATGTGAAGCCTAAAAACGAAGTTTCCAGGTAATAGCCTCCAGGGGTCAGAATTTTCCCCATTGCACCAAGTTGTTTATCTGTGTGAGGGTCAATCACCAGCTGCACAGGTGTGAATCACCTGTAATTTGTTTGTGATTGGCCTTACTGTACCCAAAGTGAACCAAACTGCCACCTTACAAAGAAGCTTATTGAAACAATACCTTATGGTGTGCCATTACACTCCTAGTAAAGGTTCAAAATGATTGTCACCATGTCACTGCACTTATTATTTGTTGGGTTCTGATCAGACACTCCAAAGGCCTCCCAAAGATGAGAAAATACTAAAAAAAAAAAAAAAAAAAATCAAAGGAACATCTACAGCGTGTGTGGTGTGTGATTTCATGCTGGGAACACAGGTCTGCACTCAAGTGTTAAAAGTGTAGAGAAAAAAAAGGCAAATCAAACAAAGAGTGTGTGCAAGAGTTTCACTCAGTTCCATTTTCCTTCGCACCTTCCATTGCGCATATCGTGTTGCCGCATGTTCTTAATGAAGTGGATCTTCTTGAAGCTCTTTGGTCGAGGGGAACCTGACAGGGTTCGGCACCTGAAATGGGAGAAAAGAAAAAGACAACAAAAAAAATCTGCAGTCTTTCTGACTAAGTGTTGCTTAACGTATGCAGCCACCATACCTGCGCAGAGGAGCATTCTCTTCAATGTCCTCTAATGTTTCCAGTGAGGAGCGCTGGGAGATGAGTCGGCGTCTGCAAAGAAAAACAAGGGAAAATTCTATCAATGTTATCAAATTTTAGGAAAAAAAGAAGAAAACATGAAAAGCTAAACAAAAGGAAACAACAAAAAATACACACTAGAAAATAATCCAAAAATATCCTTATTTACACACAAGGCACATTTTCATATCATATATGGCACTCCCCTTTTTTGGCCTTTAGATACACTTTTTAAATAGTACAGCAGCAACCCAAGCTGTCACTCATCTACTACGACAGCAATCAGCTACAACAATAGGTAAGCACATGTTTATCAGCTGAGGTTAAATGGTGACAAATAAACCACCGCCAACACGAAAAAGCAAACAAAACCGGTTGCTGAACACATTTTGTCACAAGCATCATCCATTTTTTTACACTGAGGCTGCATGACTCCGCTACCCGTGCAAGCAGCAGACTCATTAGTGAGTGTTAAGTGCTTCACTACCAAAATACGCTTCAGCTACTGACTATTCTCTAAAAGCGTTGAAACCAAATCGTGCTCAAATCGTGTTTTATGGTATTAATAGCTGTTCTACAACAGCTTGTTATATACAGTGGACAGTATTTTATTTTATTTATTGATCGTTAGCTGATATAGCGGCCTGGTGGTTTGCACATCGACTCGACAGTGCAGAAGTCGTGGGTTCGATCCTGTTTCCGGGGCTTCCTGTGTGGAGTTTGCACATTCTCCCCGTGCCTGCGTGGGTTTTCTCCGGGTACTTCGGTTTCCTCCCACATTCCAAAAACATGCATGGCAGGCTGATTGAATGTTTTAAATTGTCCCTAAGTGTGAGCGCGAATTGTTGTTCGTCTCTGTGTGCCCTGCGATTGGCTAGCTACCAGTTCAGGATGTCACCCGCCGACTGCCCAAAGACAACTGGGATAGACTCCAGCACCCCCCGCAACCCTTGTGAGGATAAAGCGAATCGGAAAATGGATGGATGGATGGGTTAGCTGATGTGCTGTGGTTTCCTATAGTACTTATCTAATGACAGTGGACTGCTGCGTACTCGCGGTTTGTCACCCGTGGATTTGCATGCACAATTTTGGTCAATATTTTTCAAATTACAGTATTTATTTTTAGGGGGGTAGGTTTGTTTTTTTTCTCCCCATTTACCCTGTTTTTCGTGAAAAATGCAAACTGAATATTTATTTGTGTATTTTGAATGTTTTTTTGGGGGGGATGCATAGGAATGGAAAAAGTTGGACATACAATTGTGGGAAAAAAAAGTCTTAAAAAAAATCCCCCTTCATGAATTGAGCACGAGGGGAAATGAAGGTCCTTTATCATGTAACTGTGTCTCTGATTACTTTTGCTTGTATTTATCAGTTTAATGGATAAAAACAAAAATAAGAGGAGCCTCAGTGTGTTGTTGACACAGCATGACCCCCGTGAGGACTTTGCACCAACCCCTGTAGACAAGCAGGCTGCGGGATGTGCACTTCACGCCAAATACCTTTGAAACAATAACACTGCTGTGGCACACTCGTTCACTTATCCAGTCTGACATTAATGCCACTTTCTCCTATATGTCCCTACAGGGATTGTGTGTACGTGTAGACACACACACACACACACACACACACACACAAAGAAGTAGGTTTAACAGTAAAAAAAAAATCAAATAAAGTCCCCCCATCCCTCTATTTCCATAAAGCCATACACCAACCTGCCTCAGAAAAATAAAATAAAGAGGAAAGCTACTGAAGTCCATCTGAAACAGAAGGGTGCAGATATACTTTGACACGCATCTAAAAAAGTTACTTTTTGTAGGTTTCAATCCTATTGATTTTCTTGTTCGTCCGCACGTTCTCCAAAGTTCAGCACTGGAGTTATCTTTTATTGCTTCTAGCACTCTTTTTTTTTCTCCTTTTCTATCCCAAGGATGGAGCAACAGATGTACTTTTCTCCTGATTTATTTTCATGTTACCCAATCAGGTTCCAACAAGTGTCATCTTATGTCATTGAATTTTGTGCTCTCTTTTCTCCATGTTCATCCCCGGATCCTCCAACATGTCGTGTCCTCTGTTATTGCTTTTTGAGCTCCATTTTCTCTTTTTTTCTCTCTCTCTTTGCCACTGAACAGGTGTTGTTGTCTTTTGGGCTCTCTTTTGTCCCTTCTTTATGCCGCCAACTCCCAAACACATTGCAAAAAAAATTTGGGTTGTTTTTCTTTGCTGTTTGCTCTTGTTGTTAATCCCCAGTTTCCTTCACTGGGTTCCAACAAGTGGTGTTTTTCGTTATCATTTTTGAATGCGGGTTTTTCCTTGTTTGCCCACCAACCAGGTCGCAGCAGGTGTTGTCATCACTAGAACTGGGCAAGTATCGATAGCAGGTATCAGTATCGGGCTGATATATATTTAAAAGTATCAGGTACTCGACGGGCTGCTGATAGCGCAGACACGATACTAGAGACAAAATAAATAAAAATATGACATTGTGTTCTCCTTGACAGTAGTTGGTGCAAGAGTGCAGCTGTGAGACGCATCGGCGAAATATCATCAGAGTCAGAAGGTAAAGTCTTTGTCCACGTTTTTGTCACTGTGTCAAATGAAATGTTATGCATCAAAAGTGCTAGCGGTATTGGTGAGTACTCAAACAGTGAATACAGTTTGAAAACAGTACAGGAATTGGTCTGGAAAAAAAAGTGGTATTGTATTGAACATCCGTAGCCATTGCCATTCGTGTCTTCAGTCATTCCCTCATTTCTCTCCGTTCGTCCTCTTTTCAGCTAAGCACTGCCCCGTGGCACTGCAAATAAATCATGCACTAAAGGGGTAATCTACTGTCTGGATCAATCGATTATCATCCCCTGTTGCACATAACCCCAAGGAGGAATGGTTTCCTTTATTTACTAAGGGAAGTATTGTTTCAACCAGGAGTGACTTTTTTTACATTAGAGGTCCCTGTGTACAATTTTTTTCATCCAACAAAAGCATCCTGGAGTGTTCTTATGTAATCTGCTGATGATGCCAAGCCTGACCGCAGCACTGCACCATCACACCTCATAGCCACATTTTTAACTACAATTGGTTTGGTTTAAAGCCCCGTGTCTTTTAAAAACACAATAATGCAGCGTCAAGCCGACACCTGAACGAGCCGATACAAAGAGGTGTGACAACCATTTGGCTCTTGCATTTTGTGCTCCTCATCTATTCTAGTAGTTGCGGCAGTCGTTCTGTGACTTACTGAATGGAAGTGAGGATGGCGGCCAAGAACAAGTCTGAAGGGAAAGTGTGTCTGTGGGGCCCCTGAGAAAGGAAGTGGAAGGGGAAAAAAAAGAGAGAGAAAGAGAGTCTGGCACCTCTGAACACATCTCTACTAGCAGCTGGCCCAATGAAAGACAAACCAGCACTGTGCAGATATCTACAGTATGCATAACGTGGCTCTATTGAATTGATGTACTCCATAGGTTACTGTACATTGTGTAGCACTAACTACTACCAACGATATGATGCAATTTGGTAGCGCTATTCACATGGATATTGTTACACTAGGTGGGGTGAAAGTCCAAAGCCCCTTAGGCAATATGCTAATGGCCCCAGAAATCAGTTTGACTTGACATGTAGGTAGCGCTGATGGAGGGGTGGCGCCTCAAAAAAAAAAAAAAAAAAAAATCTCACCAAGGGACAGCACATTGGGAAAGGACAGCTCTGCATGCGCCACAAAGACACAGTGTAGTGTACAAAGGGCCACTTCCATGAGTAAAAATGCTTTACAGGGGCTCACTTTGTCCGCCCCACATGGTCTTCAAGAGGACATTGCAGCAGAAGGTTCCGCCACTGAGGAGCAGCACACAACTGTTGGTGACAGGTGACCTGCCACCTGTCAACAAAAGGGAACTCAAGAAGAGACATCCACAAGAAGAAGATGCTGGGACATTGCTTTTAAATGGAGGAGGCACCAGGTGTGTGTCAGGTTTCGAACTTCAAAGAATACTGGTCAACAGTAAATTTTAATAGGAAATGGCTTCAAGTGTCCCGGAATGTATCTTTGACATGTCATGTATTTATTATTATGAAAACCTCATGTGTTTGAGAAAAAAATACTCCGGCAGTTTGGGATTTAGTGCAGAAAAAAGGTCGGCTGGAAACGTTCACCTGATTCAAAAACACATCCAAATTTGTTGACCAGTGTAATTGAAGTGAAAAGGGATAAATCCAAAGTCAAATGCATTCCAAAACGTCACATTAATTTAAAAAAACGGTTTTTTTGGTTGTATTTTTTTTTAAGTGAAACAAAAGTAGAAGGGTGATGATAACCACAAAACAAAAAGGGCCCAGGCTGCTTGGTGAAACATGACCTTGCTGATGTCAGCAAATATTGGGTTTTAGAAGGGTACCTGTGATGGCCAAGATTAAGAATGTACTCATCACCACACAAAAAGAAAAGGACTTCACGGAGCTACAGGGAAATGGTGTCACTACTTGATATAGTATGGGCAATGAAATTACATTTCAACCACATTGACAAGTTGATGCTGATGCTTATGACTAACAGCATGGTGGCTAATGTGTCTCGCACAAAATGAGCACTCCACTTTGCCAAGGAACATTACATATTGATATTTGGCACTACTTACAGTGAAATGGGCTGGCTGATAACCCCTCCGACTGCTAGCATCTTGGGCGCAAGCAGCTGTAAAAACAGTGTCGCAATCCAAGAAAGGGTGAACAGCAGTGGCGGTCCTAGCTTGAATGGCACACTGTACAAGACGCCCCTTTAGACCCCCCCCCAGCCCCCCATCTCCAAAGCAAGAACATGTGCATGCACCCCTAACACAAACAAGACATGTTCTGCAACCAGCATACCTCATGTCCTCCATCTAACACACAAAACCTTCAGACAAAGATGTCAGGCTTAATTGATATATTGAAAACTTCTTCCTCCAGCATTTACTAGCAAAATCCTAAAAGACACCTTATAACGACTCCCACAAGGGAATGCAAATTCCCATACTAGTGATGGGTCCTGCAACACTGATGTGTCGACGCACGTGCTGAGCTCACAGAGCAATCCCTGCGTCGGTGCGCGTACTGCTTCAAGACGATCATGTGACCAATATATGAACTGCGTCGACTCAGTCCAGGGGGCGTCGATGCCACAAAAGCCCGCCAAACTGTGTTTATAAGGAAGTGCATTGAACGATGTGATGCCGCCTGCCGAAACAAGCCAGACCTCACCCTCGCTCGCTTGTCGTAGTACGTGCATATATATTATGGAGCAGCTCCCGAGGAAACGCAAATTGTCCGCCGTGTGGTACCATTTTGATCTCCTTTTGGAGAATAAACTATTTATTCAAATCTCCTTGTCTCACCAAGTGCCTCTCAGATTATTGACATATCTTGTTCCATTCTAATTCAAATTAATTTCAAGGTAACTCTTAGTTTACTATTCACATATTTTATTGCAGGTGAAATGTCGAATTTGACATACAGAAATATCATATACCAACAAAAGCACCTTTGCAACTACATCTGGCATGTTACTCATCATTATTAAATGCCAATTTTGTTAGGTTTAGTTTTTTAGATGACCTGTGGCAACATTTGGATGATGAGGTCGGGAGACTAGGAAGAAGTGCAACAGCAGATGCTATATCTGAGGTCCAGTGATACCTGGCAGAGGGGAATGTTGCACGCAGTCAAAACCCATTGTTATATTGGAAGAACCAACCCACTACTTTTCCAAACCTCTCCCACCTCGCAAAGGAGTTCCTCTGTACACCGGCATCATCAGTGCCATGTGAGCGTGTGTTCTCCACAGTTGGGGAAATAGCATGCAAGAAACGCAACAGACTCAAATTCAACTTATTTTTCTGAACGACGATTGTTGAAGACAAAGCCCACAAGCATCCTCATTCACATCATTCTTGAAATGATCATGAACAATTAAATCAGGTGTGTTGTAGTAGGGAGGGGTCTAGAACAGACAGGATATGGCTCTCGAGGAACCAGAACTACCTACCCCTGCTGTAAATGAACAGGGATTTAGGAAAGCAGTAGCAAGCGTCAATACGCAACAATTGCATAACACATCCACTGTAGTCGTTGTGACTTTCAGCTTGTCCCAACATGGAAGAATTACACTTTATAAAACCAGTTGATTTTGTCACAGTTATTCTAACAATGTCTACATCTGATACAGTGCCATTTTTGCTATTGAAAGCACAAGCCCCCAAAAACTGACTGAGTGGGTTTGAAAAGTATTATGTTTCATTTAAAGGGGGAAACTTGATGTGCAGTGGAATAAATGAAACTCACACCTCAAGGAACCACTGAACAGTTGAGCCTTGCAAGGACGGCCCACTAGTAGCGAAAATCCGCCCATTACTGACGCCCATTGAAATGCAAAAACCCTCAAACCCACAAAATTATTTTTTTAAAACACGCTGACATACCTCCAACATGCGATTTGCACAAAGCACGATGATAAATACATTTTAAAATCCGCAAATAGTTGAATCAGCGAATGCTGAACCGCGAGCATGCGGGGGTCCAATGTATAACTTTCATGTTCATGGATATGATCAGGCCAAAAGTTGTCTGAGCCAGAGAGCGTGCGTGTGTGCGTGCGGACAGACAGACGGATGTAGTTTACCTCGA
Source organism: Hippocampus kuda (assembly GCA_901007745.1). Classification (NCBI taxonomy): domain Eukaryota; kingdom Metazoa; phylum Chordata; class Actinopteri; order Syngnathiformes; family Syngnathidae; genus Hippocampus; species Hippocampus kuda. The sequence goes on from CAAKHF010013017.1 coordinate 20,913, forward strand.
CCGCTGCAGCTCCATGGCAGAGTTGGCGATCGGTCCGCCCTCCAGGCAGTAGTTCTGGGATCCTTGTCTGGAGTACGCCACGGGCGGCACCCCTGGAGTGTACGTCTGCAGTCTCCCCCGGGCCGAGGCGGCTAGAGCCGAGAGAGGCGAGCCGTACGTGCCCCCCGGAGCAGCGAACGCCGGAGTAAAGGGTTCACCATCGCCGGGCTCTGAAGCGGCGGATGCAGCCGAAGCCACCGAGGTGGTTCGGCTGCTGGCCACGAGAGCCTGGTTGGCTAAGGCGGTCGCGGCAGCTGCAAGAGCGGCAGTCGAGGAGGAGGAGGAGGCGGCGGAGGTGGAGGTAGAGGCGCCTCGTTCCATCACGCAACTCCGGACTTCCGACTCTCGTTCCTCGACGACGTCCTCCGCCTCCTGGCGCTCGCCCTGCACAGGTCGCCCATCCAGGGAGATGTTGTTGAGGAAGGAGAGCGCCGCTTGCCTCCGCCTCGGGTCGATGCGTTTCCGCGTCTGCGAGTTGTTGATGCGGTGGCCGTGCAGAAGCGTGGCCGTGGCCGTGGAGGGGCCGCTGTTGCTGCTGTTACTCGCGGCCGTCGCCATGCTTCGCCCTCCCGCCTCCTCCACGACCTCTCTCTTCTCACCTACGATGCATCGAATCGCGCCTTCAAATATTCAGTACTTGGGTGGGTGTACATAACGCCGATCTACACTGTCCGTCTTTTTAACTGCACGCGTGGAAGTGGGTTGAAAACAGCCAGGTCACGTGGTTACAGCAGATACTGTTGGCAAGGGGTGCGTCTGGACCAATCAGGCGCCCTCTTTTTTCCTCCACCCTTTTTCTGGCTGTTCAAGAGCATGTTGACGCGCAACACGAGTGTTAACTGTTGAGTGGCACAGGTTGTTCCAATAGGTATGACTGTGAGCAGCCGACTTGTGAACGTGCAGCCCAATGGCCAATGAGTAGAGGAAATTAAGTTGTGTGCAGTGAAATCACGTCCCCTGGTGGTCGGAAGGAGATGGCGTCATAATGGCGGCTCAGTAAACATGTCAAAGGACGTCCTCTGGTGGTACGAGTGAGCAGCGTTTGTTTCTTTGACAGTCGCACTGTCATTTGGAAAGTTGTCATTATGTAATTGATCACAATTAAAAAATTATTTCATTGTTAATTTTAATTTAATTAACTAACCGTATTTTCCGCACGATCGGGCGCACTAAAAAGTCTTCAATTTTCTTCAAAGCTCACCGAGCGCCTTAAAATCCGGTGCGTCTTTTGTATGGTCATTACGGTAATAGTCGACTCCAAGATGGCTCCTTCCTGGAGACATGCTTCCAATGTTATACTGTAACTTGCTGTAGGTTCGGTGAACTGTGTTGCTGCTTCATTAAATAAGGTTGTGTTGCAGCTCCGAAAAAAGGAGAGCTGTGGTGTTAAAATTTTAAAACAGTCTCAACAAATACAGGTACGTCTTTGTCTGTCTCCATGCCTTCTTCCGTTTGACTCGAGAGGCATTCAAGACCGCCTCCGAAAAATGTAAACTAACGATTACGTCCATGAAACTACAAAAATTGAAAATAATATATCAAAACTGAAAAGCAAGCGAGGATATTACAAAATAAATTCTATAGCCCCCCCCCTACAGAATTTATATTGTGATTTCATCATTTTATCGTAGAAAGGGTTCCGTCAGTCGTCATCTGTACCTGTGGATAAAAAACAAAAAGGACGTTTCGCTTCTCTCACAGAAGCTTCGTCAGCGGTAGACAACTCTGAAGTCTCCGTGAAGACTCCAGGAAATTGTTCTGCGCTAAAAAGCTGAGCGTGGCCTATTTGAGGACTGGGTGGGGATGGTTAGTCACGCCCCTAGGTGAAGAGGCCCATTGATATCTAAATTCCCTATCGTTGGGTCTTGATTAGGCCTATTGTAGCCCTAGCCCAAACATAGATATAGGGGATATAGAATTTATTTTGTGATTTCCTCGCTTGATTTTCTGTTTTG
>CAAKHF010013024.1:0-26117 GCA_901007745.1 Hippocampus kuda
CAAAGCGTCATTGCACACATTCTTTCATCTGTGTGTGTGTGTGTGTGTGTGTGTGTGTGTTCTTGAGGTCTCGGCATATGTATACAGTAGTAGCATAACTAAGACTCTTGAGTTATATTCAAGGCTTCAAATACTATCTTGTAATTTCAAAAATTGCAATTTGCTGATAAGTTGGAGAGTCGTTGGGTACTTTTCTCCAAAAAGCCCTTGGATCATTTCTGGCCCGTTTGCATGGTGTCCCTCGCCGTGAGTTCAGTACACTGACGTTCTCCGTTTATCACCAATTATGTATTATGTTAATTCATGAGAATAAGAATTGTCATTGATCTTCCAAGTTGTGACTCAATGTTTGAACGTTGAATAGAATCAAAAAACCGTTTAATCGAATGGAATTGAATCGAGCCTTTTTAGTCCCACATCTAATGCATGATGTACAATATTGTTTACAGTGCAGCATGTGTCCACTGTACTGCATAAATGTATTAGCTAAGGGGTGGTAGAGTGTAAACGACAAGGAGAACGAGAAGGGGAAGAGAGACGTCTTCTGTTGTATGTGAGCAAAATGATTCAGTCAGGATTAGTTAATCTTCGAGAAATAGAACACCAACTCCAATGTATTTTTTTTTCGCAAAGAACAAATGCTTGTGGAAATACCTGCACAATTATGCTGAACAAAAATCTGGAAATTATGAATGACTAAATAAATAGCAATCGCAATTTGAAAGCGACACGAGACCAAGCAATTAAGTCCCACAAGCGTGGGTGCACTTTGCCGGTCACCACCATCTCTTCGTGAATGATGTAAGTCTGAGGCAAGGTTGTTCCTTTCTACAGGACCACAAATGGTCAGGAATCATGTGGCGACGCATGCACATGAATTACACTGGTCAGCAAATCTTAACAGTCACTACGTTTTTTCATGAGAGATGCAAGTAAACATTTTCCTTTTTTTTTTGCAATTATTCCAAATCTGCCCTAAACTTCTCTCTAGCACGATGGGTTTTCATCATCATAAATATGTAATATAAAGGCTAACACGGGTTAGCAAGTCCGCCTCACAGTACAGAGGTGCAAACTTTGATTCTGGCTCCAGCTTTCCTGTGTGTGAGTTTGCATGTTCACCCAAACCTGAGTGGGTTTTCTCCGGGTACTCCGGTTTCCTTCCACATTCCAAAAACATGTATGGAAGGTTGATTGGGCACTCCAAATTGTCCCTATTTGTGACTGTGAGCGTGTCTAGTTGTTTGTATATGTGTGCCCTGCGATTGGCTGGCAACCAGCTCAGGGTGGCCCCCGCCTACTGCCCAAAGACTGCTGGAATTGGCTCCTGCACGCCCACGGATCAGAAAAATGGATGGATGATTTCAAATAATTCCAAAGCGCTTCCTGGACATTTAGATCAAGAATATATGGACCACTGCCAAAGTCTTTTTAAACTTTATTCGCAGACAAGATTTTATAGGCGGGTAATATGTACAGGTAAGACGGCTGTATTCACCCAACATCAAATAATATGCACCCATCTGTTATATTAGGAGGAACATTAGTCCAGTCTTTGAGTCTGGACTAAGGCTTTGTACATCTTACAAAACAGCTTATCAAATAGCTAAAACGCATGCAAGGCGGAAACAGATAGGGTATACTATTAAAATGATTCACATATGCATGATTTTCAATCACTTAATTGTATTGAAAAATGATGGGCCCTAGATCCAATTATGGCTCTTGACTTCTGGAAGCCATGCCCAGTACTGCCCAGCGATGTCTTGGTTACATGGTGCCTTCTTCCCTGCAAAGGAAAGACGGGACGAGCCGAAGCAAAAATGCAAACGCAACTAGTTATCAGTAGTTTGATCTTTCCAGTACAGAGATCGAGAAGCGACAAAATGAATGTGGCGAATAGATCAATCTCACCTTCCGTACATCTTACCGTGATCCTAACCACACAGATAAGAAGCCCTCCAGAGCAGGAGGGAAAAAAGGTCACTTTGACAACAAATGGGAGACAGTCATTTCTCCTAACAACAGTAACCATCATTGTACTCCCCAGAGGCCAAAAGACTTGGCTACATGGAAATCCTGTGAGAGAACCTGCAGGTTATTATTGCATCATTTGCTGGGACAAATAATCTGCGACATGGGGGGTGAGGGGGAAAAAGGGGCGGTAAATAAGCAGGGGATGGAAAAGAACATTGGTAAAGTGCAACATGATTAAATCCACAGGGTGCTACAGTAGCTGGAGAGGTGACTGGGATGTGCCGTTGGTGGCATGCCGTGACACACCTGTGACCATCCTGCTCATATTTCGTCACAGATAACCGTCTCCACCACAAAGGTATTCTCAAAGTGACGGATGCGGTGGCAGTCCTTCGCCTCTCGCTTGGTGATGCCTGTGAGAGAAAAGTGGCCAGAGACATTCGAGTTGAGATCCTGGGCTACACGTCTGATCACAATCCAAAATCAAGTCAACGACCTCCAGATAATTTTTTGCAATAGACTCGCTTCAATCGGCTTACCTCTGCGGGAGACACGACGGTTCAAGCGATATGTGTCTTTGCCGTTGCAAAGGCGGTAGATGAAGGGTCCCAGCTGACGCATGTTGTGCACTTTGCCTGTCACCACCATCTCTTCGTGAATGATGTAAGTCTGAGGCAAGTATGTTCCTTTCTACAGGACCACAAAATATAGAGCACATGGGAATAGGTTCCCGACTGACCCACGAAAGGTGAAAATCTGCACACAAAGACCATATGGCGAAAGCAACTTGTTTTTTTTTTTTTACTAATCCCCCTCCAATTCAATGATTTTAATACATTTAATCTTATTAAAACACACTTTTAAACTAAGCATGACATGTAGAAGTACATACCACATTGTAGTGTCTGTCTGTTTATAGATATGTGACTTTAACAGGGGTGTCCTGTGAGATAAGCAAATTTGCTTCCGAGTGTCTGTGTTTGAGCTGCGGCTGGTTGACAGCAACTCGTGTGTGTGCACAGCTCGTTGTGTGTTATCGTTCTGCGGTTATAAATTGCTGAAAAGTAAACGTGGGACTGTGGCTCTCTTTTGCCATATCCAAGGGCAATACAGGAAGTATGCTTCCTGTATTGAAAAATTCATTTAAAAAGTGATGTAGAAAAAAAAAATGCTGCTCCGTGTGACAATGAAGGCGACTCCAGAGCACTCCCGACAGTATTCAAGTGCAATAATGTTTGCCCAACCCTCGATCCATCCATTCATTCATCCATCTTCTACAAGCCTATCCCAATTTACTGTTGGCGAAAGAGAAATGAATTGACTGATTGGTCACTAGTCGATCACAAGGCGCATAGGGCTGATTGACAGGGTCGGACTGAACCAGTGTTGTCTCAGAACGCGCCCAGGGTGTGGACGACAGGCCGCACTGGGCCAGACCAGCAGCCGCACAGCAGAAAAAGCCCTTTATTAGTAGTATTTATTGTATTATTAGCATTTATTGGTTTTTATTGTTTGAGTAATTAAGTGTTGGCAGTTGAATGCAATAAACACTTGAACTCATCCACCCATCCATCCATTTTCCGATCCGCTTTATCCTCACAAGGGTCATGGGCAGTGCTGGAGCCTATCCCAGCCATCTTTGGGGCAGTAGGCGGGGGTCACCCTGAACCGGTTGCCAGCCAGTCGCAGGGCACACACAGACGAATGCTCACACTCACACCTAGGGACAATTTAGAGTGTTCAATCAGCCTGCCATGCATGTTTTTGGAATGTGGGAGGAAACCGGAGTACCCGGAGAAAACCCACGCAGACCCTGGGAGAACATGCAAACTCCACACAGGGAGGCCGGAGCTGGAATTGAACCCGGTACCTCTGCGCTTTGAGGTCGACGCGCTAACCACTGGTCCAACTGGCCGCCTCACTTGAAATCAATGAATCAAAAAAATATATCAATATATATCATGATTCTTGTTTCTAAATCGCCCATCTCTAACGCACATTACAGTATATCCGATATGGCTGTGTTTACATGAAACAACCGTATGCGGACACCCATCATATTGGACCTAAATACCATCACTTGGGTCCACAGCCGGGCGGGACGACAGAATTAAGCAATATATAAATAATGCAAATATTAAACATACCTGGTGACTTTGAGCATGGAAACAATGAATGCATTACCTTGACGTTGATGAGCAGCTCCCAAAGGTTGCGCGGGGGCATCACAATGGTGGTGTTGAGCTCGATGACGTAGCACTTGTCCAGGGCAATATCATGGTAAGCAGTCAGTCCCTACAAAACACAGACGCTTATTGCAGATGAAGATGACAGAATAAATAGCTTTTAAATAGATTCTAAAAGATTTCAAGTCATACGTTATTTGAGACATGCTCGCAGCAGGCCTCTGGAATATGTCGCATGTATGTGAAGAATGTTTACAACTCCGAAATTATTATACAGCGGAAGATACCATTTCAAATACAGTCATACCTCGGTTTTCGAACGTCTTATCGACCAAACTGGATTGCGACCAGAAAATTCGAGATTTTTACGCCTCAGATTACGACCGAAAACTGGTTTTTGACCAAACTGAGCAAACCCGAAAACTCCTCTCAGCTTCCTTACACGAGGAAGTGACGCTTCCTCGTGTAACGCTCATTGTGAGCAGACATGTTTGTTGTGATTTACGCAAATTTGACTTTTTTTGTTATTTCTGCACAGTGTATTCGCCCCTCATCATGGGCTAATAAAATAGTTTTGGATATCGAACAAATCGGTTTTCGAACAGCCTTCTGGAACGGATTATGGTCGAAAACCGAGGTATGACTGTATTTTGGAAACGGTCCAAAATTTGAGGAGGAATGTGGCTCAAAGGAGAAAGTAAAGACGAACAAGATGATAACATCCTGGATCCGCATGAACTAGTCCGTACAAAAGGTTCCTTATCGGGTGAAACGTGGATAAACTTTACCGAAGAGTACAAATCAAATACAAAGTACGTTTGCTCACTCTGTGAAAATCGTGGATGATGTCAGCCGGATCACTGCCTCCAAAATGAGGCACGGGCACGGTGATCTTCTCATAGTTGTCGGCCAAGTAGATGCCAACGTTTTCTGCCAATTCCTGTCGCCCACGCAGCGGTGCGTACACAGAGTCCTCGTAAACCACCTTGCAATGGAACAAGTTCTCCTCTGGGGCCTGTTTTCAAGCACACAATGCCAAATATCATTCTCAAACTTTAATCAAACTTACTCTGACAATTTAAAACAAAAAATGTTTCCCTCTCCGGTTTTGAAATGCACATTTTGCAGTAACAATCGACGGCCTTACGTGAGGTATGAAGTAGTAGCGGTACACATAGATGGAGGAGAGGACCAGACCGGCCATGAAGACAACCAGGCCAAACGTCAGGCAGCACATCCCGTTGAGTGGAGACTTCTTGGGCCGCAAAGGTAGGACGAGCTCATCCTCCTCCTCCTGGGAAACACGCATATTGAAACTGCTACCTTCCATCAAACACTTTCCATCTCACTGAACTTCACTGACACCAGTGGACGACTACCAATGTCAACAAAATGTTCTATACAGTATTTCTAAAAACTGTCAGTTGTTTGTAAGAAAACCTTTGTTTTTTTTTCTTCTCCTCTACACCCCTCGCGACCGACTAGGGACCAGTCCGCGATCTACCGCGATCGCCGTAAAAGGCACCCTAGTATAGTACGTCTTTGTGCCGAAACAGCGAGCTCCGTTGGATGCTAATGCACTGCGGTTAAAAGCAAAAAGAGGCAGAGAAGGTCCCCTACTATAAGCTGCAGTAACAGACATTTCCACAGAGCAAAGCAGGGATAACATATACAGATAAAAATATTTGACAGCTGCAGGCAGCTCTAGTTTGAAAGTTTGTCATTTCCGTAACATCACTGTCAATTTCTTTTCGCCCATCTGTCACACTGTTTCACATTATGTTAGCATCACACAAGGAGCCTTTCAAGAGATACAATTAGATGGTGTGGTTGAACATTTTACTTTTCAAAAGGATGTTTGATTCTCTTGTATTTTATTTGTCAGTTTTACAGCAAATGTCAACTCGGAGTGGCAAATAACTTGAAGCAAGCACACTGCGCGCTTATTTTGAGGACTGTGTAAGTGAAAGTCGTCTTTGTTTTATTTACTTAAAGCGATGTTCTGCGAGTCTCCGAAATTTACTGTTAGGATTAATTGAACAGTTATTGTAGATTGCTTTGGGCTACAGTTACTGTACACTGTGAGAAGTGTTTGGAATATTACACTGTATGTAGGCAACTACTAACTTTTAGTCAAAATATTTTTTTTTCTCGCTGTTTCTACTACAGTAGTACTAATTTTGCAAGGACCAGAGGAAATGATGAGAGTACTTGGCTAAGAGTGACTCAAGATGAGACGCGATGGTGTGACTCCAGCATAGACGCCTCCAGTCTCACAGCCCATCTGCTAGCACCACTTGCACCCATCTTTTTTTTGGCGGGGTGTCACTATGTAGTCGAGCTGTCCATGAGTCGGCGATGAGCCCAATAGAGAAGTGAACTGGCCGTTAAAAACGAAACGCTGAATCTGAATTTTCGGATTTGAGTCAGAACGGGGCACGGTGGATTCTCAATGAGGAATATTTGGGCGGCAACACTCACGTCTCAGTATGAGCGACGTATCGTAGCCTTGTAGAATGAATCAGGCCAAGTAGCGAGCGAGCAATAAACTCTAATGAGAACAAAAAGGGTTACTGTTGCCCGTAACTACGCCAAAACAGCAATGCTAACAAATTGGTGCGTGGTTTCCAGTGGCCGTTTCGCAATCTGAAGAGTGCAGAGTAGTGTGTCATGAACTCGGCAAGTACAGACTCCCTAAAAACGTGTGCGAGATTGCTCTAAGAATGCAAGTCTCTTTGTAAATTGAAACAGTTGTGTACTTATCTTCCTTCTGTAACTGATGTACTGTATTTCCCTAATAGCAGCCCGAAATACACCTTGGGATGTTTTCTTAGCCAAACTTTCACAAGTAATTCAACCGACGCTTGGCTGTTTTAAGCGAGCTGACAAGAACATCTTGTCCGTGTGTTCCGAGTTTATTTGTACTTTCAATTGGAACAGTATTTGGGCCGCAACTGATAACGTTTCACAGGGTCACAACACCTTTGTTTAGTCGTCATTGGTCGCTCACGCCGCCCGAGAAAGTGAAAGGAAATACGAAAATGGCACTAGCTAACAACAGGTGCAAAGCAAGTAGATGGATTTAAAATTGTTCCAAAAGAATACCCTTGGTTCTGCCGTTGGCCAGTGTGTGGCAAGGGATCCCAGGGGTGAAAGTAAATTATTTTAAACTCTGGATTATGAATTATGGGTGCTTAGGCTAACGTGCCTGTTTGCACTGATGTTCGAGCTTTCGAAAACGCCGGCATCATTTATCTGAGGTGCCGCACAGAAACGAGACTGACGCAGACAATGACGAGGGGGAACTTGTCGTGTTTCATTGTGAACTTCCCCAGCTGTTCAGGGAAATACGATACTCCATTTAACATTACGATAACATTTTATTCCCCATTTTTGGGACATGTTTTTCTGCAAAAGTACAAATACTGTAGTAACCCATTTGAGTTGATTCAGGACGCGCTTGTTAAAAGGTAAATGAATGACAAATGCAGCTTTTTGGGTCGGAGTCCAAGCTCTACGATGTGGTAGCCACCAACTCTTTTGCACTACTGTCTCAGAACTAACACTGAGAAGACAGCTAAATGCATATCTAAAAATAAATTCCCAAATCGTGAAACCAGGTAAAATGTGCACAATATTTACTTTAAAAAATCGAAATAAAAAACGAATACAAACATTTAACTGTTTTTTGTTACTCTGTTTTCTTGTCAAGACTCGAGTTGAGTTTGCTTAAGCCTTTGCCAAGATGTGCAGCGCTACCTACGTCATTTCCCAAATGTTATGACACTGAACGGGAACATTTGGGGAAATTGCATGGGCGCGTGAGAACAAGGACACAACGGTGCATGTGTGAACACATTCTGTTCCACGCAGCTCTTTGTGTTCTCTCATCCCACACTAGACGGAGGCTTTTATTTCACGCCGGCTGAACGCGTGACGCACCACGAAGCCTGTGTGTCCCCCGCTAGTCTCTCCAAAGCACATTTCTGAGTCAGGAATGCACACAAAGCGCTACTCTTTCTCAATATTCCCTGTCCATCGTCACCTTGCTATTTAGGGATTCTACCATACGCATCGTGAGCTGATGACTGCACCGCTCACTCTCCTGTGAACATTTTTAATACGATCCCGCAGGCAGCCGCATCTGCCATTTTGTCAGCAAAACCTGGTGCATTTCTTCTGTACTGCAAAAGCTAATGGGGTGCAATTCCATGTACATTTTTGGGTAAATTCTCGCAAATCGCGACAAACTTCAACACATAGATATATACATCGACTGCAATATCGCTATACAGTTCTGGCTTTGCGTGTTGTCCTCTGCATAAAAATCTACCGCGGATGGGTTTACACTAGGTTCAATGGAGGCTAAAATGAACGCATTGTAAGAGGAAGCCATCACAGCCCAGGTTGGTTTTGTAGTTAAACAAATGGCGATACTGTGACATGTCAAGCTTCACATTGGTGTGCATGTACACGACGCACAGTCACCTCGGGTTATAAGAAAACAACAAGCAACATTCATAACAACAGAAGCGATACGATTCAAAACAAATAATCAAAAGGAAACTGAACTCACCATCGGGTCGGAAATGAGGATTTCCGTCTTGTCGCCATTATTCTGTTTATCTTCTTTCTGCCCCGCGACAGGCTGGAAAGTGATCTTCACCATGTTTCGGTGTGTTTTGGGTCAAGTGTGTGCGTCTGCTCTACAGATCGTGTCGAATAACTGCTCACAAACAAAACCTTCACCTTTCAGACGGGCCACGTTCTCACCGCTAAACTGCTTTCTGTTTGTTGTTCTCTACCGGAAGTGGGCTGCTTCCCCCGCCCCCCTCTCATCCTTCATTCTTAAAGGGCCCTTGACAAGGGCACTGTTCTCGTTCTTTGTTCCACTGTACGGTTTGTGATCACATTTCAATCATCACAGGAACTGACAACATCCAAATTTATTTAACAGCTTAATCCAGCCCACGACCACACGGAGTGGCCTCTTGATTAATAATCTCTCTGCACACGGATTCCCGCTATTTGCAGGTCAGCCCGGTCACTATCTGCCACGAATAGCAGGGACCCACTTTGTAGTTTGAAATTGTAACATCACTATTGACCACTAGATGGCCGATATGGCTTCTATACACTTCTATAGGGTCTTATTAAGATAAGATAAGATAAGAAAACCTTTATTAGTCTCACAATGGAGAAATTCCCAATTCACAGCAGCAAAGTTATAAAAGGAAGAAGAACAACAACAAAATATAGGAGCTGCTGGAAAGGCAGCCACTCACGCGGCGCCATTTTGAAGTCATTACGTTCCTCTACTGTACTGAATGCAAATTTAGAGGATTGCACATGCAAATTTTCTTAAATGTAATTACCGGTAGAAAGGGAACTGTAAATCTGCATATATGAAAGCATTTACTTTTGTTTAATTATTTTTTTTTAAATCGTTGAGAAAAAAAATAGTCCTTTGTTATCCCAAAACCAGCGCAGTTTTGGGATAACAAATAACACCACCCTAAGAATTCAATCCCAACTATTTTCAGAATGATGTTGCATTTCAAAATACTACACTTCTGAAATCTGTAATTTCAATATAACCCAGGTTAAAAACAAATATATAAAAACTACTTTAGAGCCTCAACTCTCGTTTAAAACAGCTGACCTCAATTTGAAACTCTACCCTCTGGAACTACACTTTGACCATTGTGTCCACTTGCACATTGTAATACGGTCCAATACAACGTCAGAAGTCTATCACTAAAGCACACCAACGCAATCGGAGTGATAATTACATAACTGCATTTGCATGCTTAACGCCTCTAGAACAAAAACATAAAACAAATGAAATATATTAAGTGCAGTTTGGCGGTAACTGTGCATATGCATAGTTGTGCCAATTGGGAATGCTAAAGTACCATCTTGGCGCTCGACATAGCATAACAATGAAATGCTCATATTTATATCTTGACTGCATGAACGCCCCCGCACTCCCCCATAAAAAAAAAAAAAAACCAGCATCATTTAATTTCAAACTTTTTTTCTTTATTCTTATTCGGCTCAGGACTTTGACACTTCTGAAAGCACCCAAACGTTTTACGCTGAAATTGGTGTCAAAAGCTGCATACAAGCTGAATTCAACGTGATATTTCAAGGCTGTTAAAGTATCAACTCCAGTACAACGCTGTTATAAGAGCATCATGCACAGCCAGTGTAGGAACATGCATGCTCAATGTGCATGGAGGGGCTGGGCTCTGAGCAGTGCCGTTGCCTGCACTACAGGTATTTATTACCTGTTTGAACTATAGTTTCCAGAATGTGGACTACCGTCGTCAACTCACTGCAATTCTGTTCATCGGTCTGCCTAAGTACCATGAGGACAAACCATCACACCCAGTGTCCTAGCCACAACTGCTTAACACTCATAATTGTACTGGATTTATCCAGCCATTAAAAAAACTCTTTACAGGAAATAGGAAAGCTACCAAGGTCCTGCTGAGTTTACCACAGACGCACTTCCCAAGAAACACGCCAATAGCTCAGAATGAAGCGGGAAATACAAAAATCACTGCTATTGAGAAGTGGGGAGCTCCTGGGGTCCTCACCTCCAATTTGCAGTGAGTTACTAAGCAGGCGATTGGCTTGTACTTAAAGCTCCAACTGATCTCAACCTTCCTTTCCTATCCAGGAGTGATGCTAGAGCCACCCAACCAGCTATGATATTAATACTTCCACGTTCCCTCTTTGTACATTATATCAATGTCGGGTAGCAAACTGGGAGCTGCCCTTTAGGTGATATACAAGAAACCCAGCAATCATTTCAGAAGTAAAATGAAATGTAAAAACAATTGACACCAGTCTTGCTTTGGGTTTAGATAGTCATTTGAATACCATGAACGTTATGTTTAAGGTAAAGACCAATATTATATTCCTATGTTAAGGTTAAACGAAATCTACATGGCCAAAAAAAATAATAAAAAACAGGCATATGTACATGTTCTCCCCGTTCAAGAAAAGAATACAGAGAGGACTTTTGGGTGTTCAAAAGTTACATCTCTCTTCCTTCGCCCCGAGTATTTTCCGTGCTGGGTCATTTAACACAGCACACAGGAGGTCAAGACTTGCGGCTGGCCTGGCATTTGGGAGTTCACCCCACACATCGCGTTGTATGAAGGCATTGACGCATGTGCATGTCAGTCTGACCACTGAGCGTGGCGGCCACTCTGGCCGGGCCACGGCGGCGCCGCCAACAGGTGCAGACGGACCATCTGTCAGCTTCCGAGGCATGCAGAAAACAACCACGTTTCTCGTACCGCTTCCGTCACAAAGGTTGGAGGCCATCATCTTGCAGGATGTGCGTATGAAGCTGGAGGCGTTACATCTGTAATGAGTCTTCGATAGGATTGAAATCTTGACTTCCTATGTGTGTCTCAAGTTATGGTTCAATGACTTTTGTTTACGATGGACTCGTGTGTTATTGGACCATATGTGGTTCAAGGTGCATGAAAGCAGCAGCATCTACTGTTTTCTTTTGAACAAAAGACTCTGGGATGAAACCCCTCCCCAAAATGTTCACTTGATGGGCTGGCAACTTCCCAACAACTTGAAATGCGTATGTTTTGTTTGGTTTTTTTTTTTTGTTCTTGTTGTTTTTAAGTTTGCTTCCGAAATTTTTGTTCAGGAAGCAGAACAGCAGCAGCCGATGGGTCCGTTAGGCAGGTGTTAAGCGGTAAAGACATGATGGCCCCGCCCCTCTCGTTGTCCTTGGCAACCCTGCCTCAGGCCTCCTGCGGGGCAGGCCTCTTGAGGTCCCGGATCTGTTTGACCAGGTAGGTCTTTTCATCATTGAACTGTTCATCTTCTGTTCTGTCGTTCTGGAACTTGCTGAGGAACTCGATGAGCTTGGCCTGGTTCTTCAATAAGATGTCCAGGATGGGCTGCGTCTTATTCGGGTTGGCCACAAACACCTGACACCAGAAGCACAGAAGCACATGTTCAAATGTGGGCCAAGTGTGGTACCCACCATATTTCATATGGAACGCACGTGCTGTATGTCAGGACGGTGGAGGGATCTGTCTTTTTTTATTTTTTTTATTTTAAGAAAAACATTTAAGAAAATGAATGTTCTGTAATGTACTGCTTGGTGTTGCAAATTATTTCCGACGAGATTGTGACATCGTGGACATAAGATGGTGTTGCCTGTGCGACTGGTTTTTCGTTTCCTTTTACCTTAAAAACGTGGAACGCCTCAAACTGAATGTTGCGGCTCTTGTCACGTAGCAAATTCATCATGAGTTTCAGATTTTCGGGCTTGCTGATGTACTTCGTCATGATGCTGAAGTTGTGCCGGTCAAGGAGCAACTCTCCCAGTAACTGTTACGTCGAGAGTGACAAAACGGACGACTGTCCATCACACAAACAATGGGAATGGTTCGCCACTAGATGGTGCTCACGGGGGGGATTCTTGACACATTTGCAAATGCTCCGAGCTCTTTACCTTGAGGGACTGCCTTTTTGTCACATAGTTTTCAGAGTGGAGTAACTTCTCGTATTCACTAAAGAACTACAGAGAAAAGAAACAGAACACAAGCCGATGATCTCACTGGGAACAGTTTCACCCAAAAATGGCTTAACACAGCCCTCACAGAAATACTGTACAGTATGTCTGATAAAAAAATATATAACCGTATATATATATATATATATATATATATATATATACACATACACATACATACACACACACACACACACACACACACACATATACAAAAATGTTCAAGAATTCAAACTTGAGCATTAAAAGCGCATCATTTACTCCCTCAATGCACAATTTACGTGGATCAATGTCCCACCTCACAACCACACGGGCATACCCTGCGCACTTACTCTGTCATAATGTTGCTCCAGAAACTCTGCGCTCAGTAGCTTGTGTCTTGTAAGGAGGTCCTACAATCAAATTCACAGTAAATTTAGACTTGGTCATGGCAATGTCTGCTCCCATATTCTCTGAGCGGACAGGTAGGACAAAAACACCAAAGAACAGATAAGAATTAAATATCCAGACTCAAGAACCCTGAATTGGAAAGTATATTTTTTAAGTTACACACAGATTTTCTCATGCGTTCCAAATACGTGTGAATAAAAATAAAATTTGAGCGCATAGCTCCTCTACCCAAAAGTGATGCTCACGGTCCCATTAAAATTGTGACATCACCTCACCAAAAAAAAAAAAAAAAAGGAATCTAAATAAGTGTATGAATGGCACATATTAATGTTAACTGACATTTGAAAAAAATTTACCATGAAATGCAAGACTGCTGAAATTACAAATGCCTCTATTGTAGCTAACACTTTGGCCTTCACATGGGCAATCTTCAATAACTCAAAATTACTTCATGTAGAAAAACATGAGGACACGATAAGATGCCTGTCGGTGTGCGGTATCTCAATACAGTCTCCTTACTTTGAAAGTGGCGAAAGCGTCTGAGGCAATGTCAAATGTGGACATCTCCACGTATCGGAAAAAGTCATAAAACTGCTCCGACCACAGTGTGATTTTGGCGAGGGGTTCATGTCGGATGCACTCCCTCAACATGATTCCACAGTTTAGGGCAATCTCCGGACACTCGTACCTGCACAGCACAACAACAGATCCACTGAACAACTACAGTATAAAGCCCAAAAAGTGTGACTGGAACAAGAATGATATGAGGCATAAAATTGAGGTGGTCAATTATCAGCCCAGCACCTACTTCAAGATGCAAAAAAATGTTTCCTTACCCTTTTAGTAACATGAAGAGTATATTCTGCTGGGTACAGAGGTACTCCACCGTCGGTGTCCGAGTGCCAATCTGACGTCTCAAGATGTTGTTGAAGATCTGAGCTACATCTTTCTTGCCCTGTGTGTGAAACAACAAAGACGTGAATGTCTGATCAAAACAACCGCACAATGAAGACACACTTCCATAACACATTTCCTAAACTAACAACCCAGTCTGGTAAAAATACAGAAAATTACGATGTCATGGCCACACACTTCCTTATTTTTAGAATTGAGCGAGATGATGATATGTATCGCAAAGATGACAGTAAAGACTACTTTGAATGTGATCAAACTGAAAGTTTAACCTGCGTTCAACAAAAAATAAATCTATATGGTGACTGATTGATCCCACCTGGGTGGGATAGAATACATTTTGGCCCCCTTTATGTCTGATACGTCGTCATTTCCTCTAAGATGGGTACTTTGGTAGTTTGCGTTGTCTTCCTTCGTCAATAAGCTTTTACCTCAAAGTCAATGAGCTGCAGGTCGGCTATCAGCGTGCTGAGCAAACCGCTGTTGTAAAGCTCCTGAGCCAGTTGGGCCACTGCTTCCGTCTGGGGCTCTTTCTCATTAGTCCCATACAGGATTTCTTTCATGGCCACCAGGCTCTTTGACACCTCTTCCGTGGCCTGATGGAAGTAAGACACACGTGAATGCTGAATTCATTCCGACATGATCCAAGAAAGTACTGTCTCAGCCCAAGAGCAATTTTGTGAGATTCAGCCTACCTTCTCGGCCTTTTTGTCAGAGATGTCATGCTTTTCAAGCACTGTCATGCTGTCCTTTAGGTTCTTGACGATGTCCGTCGGCGACTTGTGGGACTTGCCAAAGGGGAACGGCATGGCGGTGGGTTACCACGACAAATTGGGCAGCGCGCAGTCCACCTGAGTTATCAAATATAAGGATGGAACAGGAATTGCAATTTATACGGCGTGAAAGTAGCATTCTGCCCGTGACAACGAGTTCCAACAAGTTCAAGATAATTGCAAAACCGTGTGTCAGTCAATGAAAGGATGACACACAAGAGGTGACTCTCTCAAATGATTCCATGCAGACGTGACAGCGGACATGTTTGCACGGAGGCTGACAAAAAATGATAACAGTAGATAAAGAACACGATGTCGGGCTCCAAGTCGGTAAGTACGTACAAACCGAAGAACATCAGCATACCATGTGTACACCATTTCAAATACTGCTCTTGCATCATAATGAAAGTGTGTCCAAAGTTATGACCGACAACAGCCTTTATTCATCGGATTCGACGGCATACTGAAACAGCTTTTCCTGAAGGCACATCGAAAATCAGCATTGTTCCCGTGATTTCCAAAAAGCTGCATCAAGTGTCAAGGAAGGGGCAAAAACAAGCAGGGTTGAAGTTCTAAACTCCTCCTTGATCCCGAATACTAGTTCAATCTTGTCAGGGCGATTTCAAGAAATACTTGTGTTGACATAAGCGATACAGCTGTGCACAAGCTCACCCACCCATTTTAAGAAAATGCATAACCTAAACATAGAAAAAGGTTGCTGAAGCTGACCTGGTCATGCAATCTGAAGCCTACAAATGAAACTGTCATTACAATTGTAGTGACCCAAATTATCATGGTTATCCATACTATCGACATGTTAGTTTGAGAAATTTGAAAACAGACAAACTAAACAAAAACCATAAGCTATGCACACCTAAAAATGCCGTAATGGGGTTTCCTGAAAAGTGATCATTTTGAACGTACGAAGCGATAAACACGTGTCCATTCTCCATCATGCTACTACAACAGACACACGATCATTTTTTCAGCGCAATTAGAAAAAATAATTTCAAACGGGATTTTGACTTGATAATAATCACTGACTGTAATGAATAATTTCAAGTTGGCCACTTACATGCTGTTGTTAGCCATTTCTGGCTCCAGACCCTCAAGTCAACTATCCACAAGAAAACATGAATGTTTCCAATTTTTAATCAACCGTGCATGTGATAAGAACCACATCAATGTAAACAGACTCCCAATTTATTTTAATCTAACACAATGGCAACGTATTCAATGAAAACAATTACAATTTTCAGTCCTGTTAATATCTGTGTCAATATCTGTGTTCCAACTAACAACAACCAGCTGTTGACAACCTTATCTCACTGCTGCTAGTTAACTTGAGCTGCAAAACAAGGTCTCTTATCTCCACGAGCCCCTGACCCACCCAGTTACTTTAGACTCGCTCCAGACAAACATTTTCAGCAGATGGCAACCCATATCTTTGTTGTCATTTTAAAAAGAGCCTCTTGGGTGGCTGTAAGAGATAATCCCAGGCTCAGTGAAAAGTAAGATAACAACAACCAGTATGAAGTTTGCGTCACAGCATGACTCATAGCAGTCTCAAGGTCTATGTCACTCTCACGGAGAATCACCGCAACTAGAAATTCGTGGTTCTGGATGATGACACTGAATGTACCGCTCGTTCATGAGTCCGTATGTGTATGGAGCATAAAAGATGTTTATTAACAATATGGACAACGACCCCCCCTGCCCCCCCCCCACACACACACGTTTTGCACACATTCATATTCATATTTACACACACAGCTAGCATGAGGAGGTTGCTTAATATTACATCCTTAATCATCTGGAAACACCTCAAGTTTGCCAGGTGGCCAAATCCGTCTTTCACCCCGACTAATGCTTGTTAACATATCCCGCAGGCTGCAGCCTTTCTGCTCCTGACCTGCTTCAGTATCAGTGACGCAAATAGGAAGGCATCACATATGGCAGGTTCCATCAGCTGCTGCTGCAATGACTGCCTCCTGGCATGTTGGGAGTGATCAAGCAGTACTACTCAAAACTATTCACATGAGGAAAACATTTCTAATAGGAATGCAATAAGACAAAGTGTTGGTCAAGAAAGATCACACCAACAATGGAAAGAAGTGAACGGTGCTGCACACCTGAACTGCTGTGGGATCTAACACATGAGGCGTCGCAAATTGTCTGAGCTGTACTGATTTAAACAATAGTTTTACTTTCCTTTGCTTTTGTGTATTACTGCACTACATCACAATAGAGATAACATTTGAAAAAATTAGGTAGCACACGACTAAACAACGCTGTAAAGTGCGTCGCAGTCCTCCAAACAACGTTGGAGTACTATACATCCACTGTGATCAATTTGTCGTACTTCAATTTATTATTAAGGTCATTTATTTGCTTGGCGCTTTTCGCTGAAAACGTTGATTAAAAACAAGGGGGGCAATCATAACTGAAAGCTAACGGCCCATTTAGCAGTTGGTAACATGACGCTGAGCACCTCCCATCTGTGTTCAAGCATGCCTGCTTTGTGATGAGCTCAAGCCTGCCAACTTTGCGCCAGCCTGGCACAACGCTCATTTATTCGTTGCGTGGCAAACACAGACACGCCGTAGAACATGTGTGTCCTATAGTGCTACGAGTACTGATTTGGCAAAAAAATGGGAATCGCTTTGCGAGGCAATGCGGCCTATTACGCTTCAATCACTGCTCCCCAAACCGCTGGCTTAGGAGTGGATACGTGTGTGTTCGTTGCAGCGTGTTGTCGGGAGTTGTGACAGACCTGCCGATTCCAAAACATATCCGCTCCTTTACTCCTTTGGAGTGTAGAAGATCAACGGCTGTTCAAATACGTTGTTGGATAATAATTCCGCACTGTAAGTCAACAATAAAACGGTGGTTGGTCGTGGTAGCTTAGCATGGTCAGGCCTGGCAAAGGCTGATCGCGACAGCTTGCACAATCAAGCCCGTGCTTGACATCAACAACAGCATGCTAAAGATGTGCTACAACACTCACGACGTCATCAAGGCAAATGTCAGCAACGCTCAAACGTTTATAAAGGGCTAATACCTTTTGGGGCTTCAACTGTTCAATTAGGCAGTCGCACAACATAATCTCCAAAAAAGTGGGAACACTGAAAATGCAGCAGATTACCTCGTGAACGGCGTTTTCACTCGTTTCCCCCAATTCGTCACGTCGGTTAAAGGCAACGCAGACCTAACTAAGAACAAAAAGTGCTTTGTTTTCCTGCGTCGTCTCCCCGCTTGTTCGTACTGTAGATAGCTGGTAATGTGGAGCCACAGTTCGCCAGATCCCCTCGGTCGCTGTTATCTGGCTGCGAACATGAGCAGAAGCGCCACTGTCACCGGCCCGTGTCTCTTGCGCCCCCTCTGGGCGTCTGATCAGGTGCAGTCATTGCGGTTAGACGTCCGCTAGGGGGCGCGCTTAACCGGTCATCAAGTCGCCGCGGCCTATTTTAGGGGTGCTGGATCCCGACTAAATCATTTTCTTGCTTAACCTCCTGACTACCAGTAGTTCAAATTTGTCCACTGTAGAGGACATTTGTGAACCTAAATATCTCCCACCCAGTGCATCCAATCGCATTAACTCTTTTTGTGCTCTAAAGAGGACATTCAGTGCTTTGCAATGATATCAAATTTGTAGGGGGTGGGGCTTTGTTACTTTGACTTCTCAATAGAAGAAAATGGCTTCCCTCAGTGCAAGCACTTTTTATGGGAAGAGGAAAAGTAATACTTTTTATCAAACACATTTTGTCTTGAAATGCTGTTGGCATTTTATGTATAAGACTCTTATGAACACGTTAAAGTGTTGTTGAAGTTGTTTTAAGTGTATTTGAGCCTAGTATTAAAGTGTTTAAAAAATGTCCTCTGTAGTGGAATTTCAAAAATTTCTTTTGGAGTTGTCCAATTACTTCACATAGATTGGGGAATTTCAAAATAAATGTGATTGGACAACATTTTTTTTTTCCTGGTAGTCAGGAGGATATTTATCCAACCATCCATTTTCTAATACGCGTATCTATTTATTTTTTATTAAAACATTAAACAATTCCATAAAGTGCCAAGAAAAGTATTTGTCAGAAATCATCACCTAACTTATTATTATCCACCCGCTCATCAATTTTCTGATCCGCTTATCCTCACAAAGTCCGCAGGGTGTGCTGGAGCCCATCCCAGGAATATTCGAGTAGTAGGCAAGGTACACCCTGAACCAATCACAGGGCACACAGAGACAAACAATCATTTGCTCTCACAATCACACCTCAGAACAATTTCGAATTTTCCATTAACCTGCCACGAATATTTTTGGAATGTGGGAGGAAACCGCAGTACCCGGAGAAAACCCACACAGGCACAGGGAGAACATGCAAACTCCACGCAGGATGGATGTAGCCGGAATTGAACCCTGCACCTCTGCACCGTGAAGTCAACATGCTAACCACTTGACGACTGTCACCGCAATTTATTCACTTAAATATGATCAGAAATCTGTGATTTTCCCGCTTCAGGACGGCCCTTTTCTGTGTGATTATTCAACCCATTCTGCTTAAATATATTGAGCATGTCCTTCTGATTCAAGATTCAGTCCATGTTTTTTAGTGACGTCTCTGGGACTCAAGACTCTTGGACATTGCTTCTCAATTGTTGCCAACACGGGGACCTGCATTTTTCTTTTGTCACAAAGTCATGACCCATGTGAATAGATGCTAACAGCAATTAAGAAAACATAATAGCTACACATACATAGACTACATGTCCAAAGGTGCCTGTCAGAGCACCTTACGACACTGATGGTGACCATGACAAGGGCAAACACAAAATGTATTCTTAACATTGTGACTGTGACAACCAAATGTTGTATGTCTGAATTGTTGTAACTGAGACCCTTCAAATTTTTACTACCGGTTCACAACCCACCCAAAACGTGACCGACTTTGGGGTCCCAACCCACCACTTGAGAGTCACTGCTCTTGGACACACCCCCTTCACCCACCACATCACTCCAGTCTTTCAACAACTCCACTGGCTCCTTGTCTGTTATACTGCATTCAATACGAAATACTGATTTGCACCTCGAAGGCCATGAATAACCTTGCTCTGCCATGTCTCTCCTCCTTCACATTGCGACACTCTCTCGTTCTGTCAGATCTTCGTCCTCTCTCCACCTCTCCGTTCATTCTTCCAATCTGACCATCGTCAAGGACAGAGCCTTCAGTCACTCTGCACAGAGAAAAGTCACGCAGGCACATGCAAGAACAAAATTCCACACAGGAGGGCTGGGGCCGGAATTGAACCCATGCCCTCCTCACTGTGAGGCGGATGCACCAACCCCCTGCATCGCCCTTAATATTATTAGCATCTTTACTCTGTCATTTTAGTGTAGAAGTCAGGTGGAAATCACCCCAAAAATCTGGAAATTTTAACGAAGCAAATTTTGATTTTAATGAAACGCGGTGTACTTATTACATCTGCTGCCATCAAGGGGCGTGGCCGCCTTCCTTTGAACTCTGATTTCTTTTTTTTATTCAACACAGAATTACACTGAATTAATCAGTGAATTAGTTCAGTCTGTTGGCACTTCCCCCGCGACCCTAATAAGGATAAAGCGGTTCGGAAGATGAATGAACCGCTGATGAAGTGCAATGAATGTTGGCACTTCAAGAAGTAATTCGAGATGAAGCTGACAGATCGCGCTTCACCTTGCCAGAGGCTCCTCCTCCTCCTCCTCCTCAGCCTCACCGTCCACTCTTTTTTTGGGGGGGGTCATTACTCTCCTCATGCTGATTAGTTTTGCATGAATACAAGCCTTTGTTGGTCTTCTGTTCCCACGACCCAGCATTCGCCTGGCAGTCGCGTGGCTCCAGTGCACGGGCCCCCACTTCAAGGCTCCAACGATTGTTGGGCATGTGGTCAGTCGAACATCTGCTCAACAAAACCGTTACCAGCAGATGCTCCCCCCACACTCGACGCCACAAAGTGTGCTCCAGAAGTCAGCTGGTCCCTTCAGCACACTGCCGGTATTTTAGGGATTCGTCCCTTTAATGTCGCTTTCTCAACAGAGCTGCATGAGGACTGCAGTAATAATTTCATTAAGAAGAAGAAGACTTGAATTATCTCGCCAGAGACAATTACGTTGGACATGCTTTGTTTGTTGTACGACTGCAAGCGATTTGAATATTCAAAGATGAAGTCCCAGAAAGAATGCGGGCTGCAGCAGTACTCCGAAGAAAACCGACATCGTCATAGCGGGCATTTTTTTTTTAATTGACCTTTGTGACCTTTGTGACTTCGCTCTGCTGATTTTGTCCAACATCAACAAAGCAACCACTGAGCACACCAGGCAGTAAGAGACTGTTTTGACGGCCATAGCCTAACTACGTGGTTGCTTAGCAACATTTTTGATATGAATCAAACGATCAATCAAAACTCAGATGAGTTTAAGGATAATTCATTCAAAACAGAACAATATGCACTCTGCCACACCCAATGTGCATGCACGTGTGCTCTCGAATTCCCTGCTGATTTGTCAACATTTTGTTTCCATCAGTCTGTGGCCTTTGGGCGCGGAAGGAGGCGCGGCCTCTTTGCAGGTGTAATGTAACGGAGCTGTCGCAAAGAATGGCTAAGAGGCTCCTCGGGGCAAATGCATGGTAACTGCACACCCTTGTTCATCTCTGGGAGAGCAGGAAACGGCAACTTTTCATGGGTGGTGGCCTGTAAGGGAGTGCATGGTTTCAGGCTGGACATCTGTTGCTCATGCTTACCCCCACCCCACCCCCGACCCCCAAAGAAGGCCGCTTGGTTCTCTGGGTGAATTTGTTGAATGGAGGCAGTGACCTGGCAGTCGTGAGTGTGTGTGGGAAAATCCCACAGCCAAAGAGAGATGCTGCATTCACATGCTAATTGTGTTTGTATAAATAGGAGGGCCGTAGCGCGCCGAGGGCCCTAGAGACACGCTTTTCGAGAAGGGACTTCCAGCATCATGACTGCTACATCGATGGCGGACGCTGTAGGGAAACACACCAGTGCGAAAGAGGAGAGGAAGGTATGCCACCATTTGATACCATCGAGCATTTTTATGCTTTGAGAGAAACTTAGAACACGTCGCACTGCTGGGGTGAGTCACTGTCTTGTCTGGCGTTTCATCGAGGTGTATCTTTCGCCTTGCGCTTAACAGATGCGGAAGCCTCTAATTGAGAGGAAACGACGCGAGAGGATAAATAATTGTTTGGATCAATTGAAGGAGGCCGTGATCAGCGCCTTCAGACTTGATGTGAGTACTCCACGTGTCTCGGCTCTCTCTCAAAAAGGCTGAAGAGAAATCAACTTCGTACAAACTGGCCCATTGTCTCTCAACAGCAATCCAAACTCGAAAAAGCCGACATACTGGAAATGACAGTGAAGCATCTGCAAAACATCCAGGCCACTAAAGTCAATGGTAAGATTCTTTGTTTGATTTGTGTGACGCGACACGTCCTTGCCTTTGGGCTCATGTTGCGCCACACGGTAATTTTTGGAAGCAGAGAGCTTCTAAGGATGTCATTTCAATAGTTGATTTCACGACACGTGACGACATATTCTATTCCTAAAAAGCTTCCATGAATTTATTCCCGGGAGGGAACGCCTGCTGCAGGTTACGTAGTCACCACTAGGGGGCACTATGCCACATGTTGACCAGCCGCCCTTCCTTGCAGACCCTCTGGAGGCCCAGCAGAGATACAGCACAGGTTACATCCAGTGCATGCAGGAAGTACACAACATGCTCCTCACCTGTGACTGGATGGACAAAACTCTTGGCTCCCGCCTGCTCAACCACCTGCTCAGGTCCCTACCCAGGTCCACCGAAGAGCACGCCGTACGACCCACGGCCAGAAATGATGTCCCAACTCTGGTCAGTCAAGACGCTCGACCCCAGCGCAGCAGGGAGCAGACCAGCCACCACCTGTCTGCCGTCTCTAGACGCCAGGAGAGGGTTGTGCTGCACGGCTCCCGCTTGGGGACGTTGGAGATGTGGCGGCCCTGGTGAATCTCTGAATTCCATCAGCTTGTTGTTTGGCCAACCTGTGTTATGTATCTTATAGATATGCTGCTCAGAAGACAAACGTGGGGCAGTTTTGTTCCAGTCGTGATTGTTTTTGGTGTGTTATAATGATTCTATAAAGACCTTTGCGCTGTACTTCTCTTCCGAAGTTGACTTCTCGTAGCCTGCATTGTAGAAGGCTCTTATTAATCTTTCAGGTATTTATTGGATTAACGGAGTATTTATTCGCTATTATAATGTATTGCTTTCCTTCTTTCGTCCGCTTCCTCGGCATTGCATAGATCTTTGTCTGACCCTTTTTACTTTATTAATATCGGTCATAATAAAATATATGAATGACTGCGGTTCTCTTGTCTTGATTTTGTTCAGATGTATTAAGGATTGTGTTTTGTTTGACTTTTCTGCAATGGCGTCACACAGCTTAAATGTTGAGTTTGGTTCATGATTGGTAACGGCAGCGTTTAATGTTTGCCACCGTTGCAATGAGTCCTTAAAAATGCCTCTCTCACTTTTGACCGATTTCTTTGATTTACAATATTTACTCAACTGAAGCCTGAATGCAGTGGTGTACAAACACATTAACCAAAGACAGACACTAAATGTGGTCAGATGGGTTCGCACCAAAACCGCTTGGTGCAACAGAGGTCCAATGCGGTCAATTCTGTCAGTGTGATTTATGAAATTTGGAAAACACTCCAATGCTGACAGCGACATAAGATTGAGCTAACTGGAATCCCTCCAACGACAACCGCATCTCCTATCTCTGTGCATGTCACATGACAGTATATGACATTTGTTCAAAACTTGTATGTCGATTAAGTACCCGAAACATTCTAATTGATGCATGTCACAAGGGATAAATATTCGATACTATCACTTATTAGAGGATGAGATTTCGTCACGTGAACGCAATGTCTTAATATGTTGACTTTGATGTTGTTATAAAGTAGGTCCGCACCATTACACCCCTTTTTACGATATATATTCTTCTACATAGGAGAGGTTCAAGTTTTTTCTCAGCTGTCTTCGGACAGTCGGCGGGGGACACCCTGAACCAGTTGCCAGCCAATCGCAGGCTTCAAAGCATTATTTTCAAGTTCACATCAATCAAAAACATGATTTTTTTTTTCAAAGAGACTATTTTTTTTAAACTTTGGAATTAACTCATTAAATGACTGTAATTTTCTTCATTAAAATAAGTTCTAGGTCTGAAAACAAAATTCTCAGTAACGCAATGCACCCCGCTTTTCTCGAGGGATATGGATCAGGCCGGCCTGTGACTAGCAAAAAAAGAAAAGAAATAAATCTGCGTATAATTCAAACCTATTATAAATGCATTGTAAATACACAAGATTCAAGAAAAAAAAACATGGATGGACCTCCAGTCATCATTTACCAAGAAAGAGGTGTTTGGCTCTCCGAACAAAAACAAAAACTATCATTTATGCAAAAAATAAAAAAATTGAAAAGAAATTCACGATGAGGTGATTCTGCGGGTAACAAACCGAGAGTAGGCGGGGGGTCCAGACTAATGTGCAAAATAATGGTTAAGGTAACTGTAACTTCAGAAAATATTTTTGTCACAGCAAACATTTAACAGCTACAAGATCAGCATCGGTGCAAGCGTGTCAAAACATCTGCTGATTCAAATACTAAATCGCACAATTCAATACATGTATTGAAATCACACGAGAAGTGTGATTAGAATTTTTAGTTTTTGCACATTCGTGACACATTTTACCTGCCAGTCTGTATAAAATATGAATGCATTGTAGAGGTAAAACAAAGTCACGGACAGTGCCCTCATCATGCAGGGCTGAGAGTGCCTCCTGGGTGTTTTATGGGCATTGATGTCGAACTCATCAATGGGATTTCAAAGCTATACATATGGCCCATTCTCCGTCATGATGGTCGTTATGACTGGCCCCCTTCATGTAGCCAGGCGGCAGGACACGGAGGGGGATGCTTGGTCCCTCCTCGAGCTATCCAACAAAGGCCGGTCGGGACAGCTGCTCCCAGTCCGCACCATTAAAAGATGTGGCGCAGGGGGATCTGGGGGTGGCGAGGTGCCAAAGCCATTCCACTTCAAAGGTCTGAGACGCTTCCTTCATTTGGGGCAGTAGAGTTTTACTGACGCTTCTTGCGGAATGACGCGCAAGAGTGGCATTTTCCGTGCGGATTGATAAATCGAGATGCGCATCTTTCAACAACAGCTCAATGTGGGGATCGTGCACGTGGCCTAAGATTGCACAAAAAGGTTGAGAACAGAGTGCATGATGCAAAAAAAAAAAAGCAAGTGGAGGAAGCAAAGAGCTATGGTTTTACGACAATATTTGTAAAATAAACACGACTTTTTTTTTTAAATTTAAATGTCGTTTTCGCAAATGGGGCAATCTCGCGTCAGATGATGATGTTGTGTGGCGGATAACGTGGGAATAGTTGCGCACCAATCAGGAGTCGACAAACAGGGAGAACAAACGCATATGCAGCAGGCTCAGACCAACACCTGTCGCTTTCTTTGGATAAGGGCCCTTAATTCCCCCGGCTGATTCTGTTTGGGCCGAGGGGCCGCCAACAGCAGCTGCCAACTGAAGGCATCGCGTTACATCCGCCCAACAGGCGAGACGGACGACCTGCTGAGGCTTGGACACAAATGCGAGCAAGAAAGTGGAACGGTCGGGCACAACAAATTTCATGCAGGCAATCAGGTTCGCCTTGTGGAATGGAACGAGAGCACTGACAAGAACAACGTTCACGACGGAGCTTTGCTTAGAACGATGCTCATTTTTTTTATGATGACATTTACAGACATTTAATCATGAAATGACTACATTTCATATTGTAGATGTGCTCTGCCCTAATGTAATTCTTATATTGAAATCATGATATTTCTTCAGCTTCAACATGACTACAAATACATCACAGACTCGATCTTGTAATGCACTGGTGTCAAAGATCTGGCCCGCCACATCATTTTATGTGGCCCGCGAAAGCAAATCAAGCATGTCAAGTTCCATGGAGCTTGCTAAAGTCGGAACCAAAATTTCATATTTTCATTTTACATAATGCCATATGTAATCCACAATAACAGCCATTATTTTTGACTTCTGATTTTAAAACTAGTTATTCATCAATTTGCTGTGCGCTGTGTATGTAATATGTGTAGGTGATTAAAGATTTATATGGTTTCCCAAAATTCATAATGGCCCTCCAAGGGAAACCATAACTACAACGTGGCCCGCGACAAAAATGAGTTTGACATCCCTGTTATT
>CAAKHF010013026.1:0-11446 GCA_901007745.1 Hippocampus kuda
AGCTTCTCACCTTATCTCTACGGGAGAGCCCGGACGCCCTGCGGAGAAAGCTCATTTCGGCCGCTTGTATCCGGGATCTCGTTCTTTCGGTCACGACCCACAACTCGTGACCATAGATTAAGGTTGGAACGTAATTAATTTTTAATAATTATTATCATTATGGAACCTGATGTGCTAGAGAAAAACGAGGGCAGATTCGGAATCAGCACAAACAAAATCATCTAGAAAAGTTACTTGCATCTCTGATTAAAAAAAAAAAAAACAACCTAACATTTGTGGGGGCGGCAATTGTAATTAAGAAGGCGCAGGATCCAAAAGATTCACGAGAATGCTTGTTGCAGTCCACCGGCTCTTCAGGAGTTATCTATTCATGCCCGCTCCCTCCCAACTCAACTGAATTTGAACAGCTCAGAGAGGAAACCAACAAGTGATTGAAAAACAAAAAAGTGGAATTGCAAAATAACAATGATCCTTTCAGATGAGTAAAATCAAGTACAAACAGTGACAAGTGAAAGCACCGACAAAATCCAAACAGTTTGATGAACAAAGCCCAGTCGATACCGTTTAACCAATAAAAACGCAATTCGCACTTAAAACAGGAAACCACCTGTAAATCCTACGTAACAGTGTGTCTCTAGCTTCGGTTTTATAGTTTAAAGACATTTGAGGAAGGGCTGGCTGACTCCAAACTAAAGTACATGAAAGTAATCCATCTGAGATGTTATAAAGGGCAACGGATGTTTTCAAAAATGCTGCTGTGTCAGAAAAAGGTTTTGCCACCTGTTGGATGTGATAAAAGCTCAACTCAACTGCTGCACCAGAAGCGGACTACGCCCTGGATTGGTCGCCAGACGATCACATGGGACAGACAACCATTCACACTCACCATCAGACCTTCACATGAGGTCTCTCTCTCTCTCTCTCTCTATCTCTCTCTCTCTCTCTCTCTCTCTCTCTCTCTCCCTCTCTCTCTCTCTCTCTCTATATATATATATATATATATATATATATATACACATAATTATTTCTTTTTAGTTTTTTTTTTTTTTTTTTGGGGGGGGTTGTTTTAGCTGTTTTGGCACCCTGCTGCTCCAATGCAGATTTCCTTCGTGGCAACACTCCCAATGGATTTGCCATCTTTTCCGCTGCTTCTTCCCAGTGATTTTCAAAAGAGCAGAAATTGAGCTTTAGGCTCAACACTGTGCTCCACACACACACACACACACACACACACACGCACATAAATGCCCTGCAGGAGTAAATACTAGTTCAGTACCTCTAATTAAAGCCTGACAGTCATACTAAATTCGAGAATACCTGGAAATAGTCCAGTGTGGGAGAAGCATTTCTGTGTTGTGCTCATACTATCGCACAATGTACTGTTAGCTGTGAGAAATATTCAAATGAAGACGGCATTCTTCTCACAATTGTTACATTCCTGTTGGAATCCTTTTCCATGCTAAAATGTTTGGAGCGGAAGCAAAATGTGTTTTGTAATCACACAAGGTAATCGATACTTCTCGGTTGAAAATGAAAACTGCAAAGTTTTGCAAACGTTTGCTTCAAGGCATGACAATTTGTTTTCATGTTTTGTACTTTCAGGTTCGTTTGGCTACTGTGTCCTCTATGATATGTTTTGTAAAACAAATGTGCGTCTGTTTGAGAATCAGTAAACAACAGCGCAGTAATTCACGGAGGAGCACTCGAATGGTTCCTGCCATCAAATTTGGTGGGGTATTGCCTTTTGGGAACAATTTTTGAACAGTGTGAAGGGGAAACGGTGAGTTCCAAGCCTGAGGTGAGATTTCATTGAGGCAAAACTCGAAGTTCACAGTGGATCGGGACTGGGCCAGCCCACCAAAAATGAAAAAAAGAAAAATCAGTGTATAATGCATACCTATAACAAATGCATTGAAATGGATGAAAAAAATATCACAAAAATGTCAACCCTTTTTAAAAGAAAATGTGGATGAACCGCCAAGATACAATTTGCCATGAAAAACTGGGGTTGGCTCCACAAAAACTCAATCGACCAAACAAAACAAATTAAAAAAATAAAGTGAATAAAAATATTCAAAATATTGGATGCGGGGATCTCCTGTTTAGGCCAATGCTAAGACAGACATGGCCTTTAGAGGGCGCCAGAACTCTCGAAAAAAAAGTACCTTTAATATAATTACGGTATACTGTATTAACACTGCTTTTTGGTAACGACTCCTCCGAAAATTGAAATCTAATATTAATCATTTGCAGAAGTTAAGTACTCAATCGGTGTCTGACATTGGCCTAATCTACGCTTGAATTTGTTGTACTCTTTTGATATCTGGCTCACCAATGTTTTTCACAGTCAATCAAACTTCTAATCCCTTTTGGATGGGCTCCATAATTTAGCATTTCGACATTGAAATTTAAACCGCTATTTATTGCTTCTTTCCATCTGGTCATCAACATTTCACTTTTTCGA
Source organism: Hippocampus kuda (assembly GCA_901007745.1). Lineage (NCBI taxonomy): Eukaryota > Metazoa > Chordata > Actinopteri > Syngnathiformes > Syngnathidae > Hippocampus > Hippocampus kuda. The sequence continues at coordinate 2,465 of CAAKHF010013026.1, forward strand.
GTCACGCCGATGATGGATGGTCTTTCGAAAGAATACTTTGCACCTACGACATGCATCGTCGACGAGGCTTCCGAGTTAGCCGGCAAACACGACATTGACGCTCTTGATGTTGACATCCTGATGACATCATTTCTCAACTACCTTCCTCTCATAAAAACTGTTGAGTCGGACCTTCAGGGCCTAATGGAGGAAAGTGATGAAGAGGACTTGCTTGACATCTTTACAAGGGTGGGTTTCCACTGTTTTTTTTTAACCTCCTGAGAATAGCAAAGCATCTCGCCATTGAAACAAAAGCTCACGAAGCCCAAATATATACTTGATTGCCTTTTGTCACCCATGGTACCTGTAAAGCAGAAACTACCAGATGAGGAAAGTGTCCTGTCCCTGGATGACTCCAAGGAAGCCACAGGCAGAAGAGTGTTGTTGCAGCTGTCCGGAACAACAACGATGGTCCTGTCTCAGGAGAGCAGGCAAACTTGAACTCTCTCCATCATGAAGTGAAAAATGCCGACCGAGCCAAAGATGAAGAATTTTGCCTTTCTGGACTGGTTCATCTAGATGTGTCAACTGGACTGAACCGAATGAATGCAGCTCATACCTGTCGCAGCCATGCTTACCCCCCTGATTAGTAAGAGAAAATCCAAAGTTTGGGATCATCTTTCAGTTAATAAAAAGAAAAAGAAAAAAAAGAAGGTAAAGTGCAAGAAGTTGCACAACTGCATATCCACCGTAAAGTATACATTGTGAGCTCATTTAATATAGCCCACCACTGGTCGTTTGAATGGATTGCAATCCCTCCACCTGTGGAAGGACAGACGCAGCCTTTGGTCAATATTCAATTGCTTTATTGAACAAATGCAATCAACACGTCACAAGCACATTCATGCAATAAGCAGCACGGCCGCGACTGACGCCGAGTCACTCAAGCAAGCAATCTGAGTCAAGGTTTAGCCAGTTAGCCTACACTCTCATCTCAGCGAATACCATGTCCGTCAGGGAGACAGGCCCCGCCTTTTAAGTCACAGGCCTTCAGTCACGGGCACAGATACTACAGTACATTAGAATGCGAGGATGGCGACCCCGAGTGGACAAAAATAATACTTGCACCTCAGACTGTATAATTGGTTATTCATTCATTTTCCAATCCGCTTAATCCTCACAAGGGTCGCGGGGGGTGCTGGAGCCTATCACAAACTATCTTCGGGCAGTAGGCGGGGGTTAACCCTGAACCGGTTGCCAGCCCATCGCAGGGCACACGGAGACGAACAACCATCCGCGCTCACACTCACACCTCGGGACAATTGAGAGAGCTCAATCAGCCTGCCATGCATGTTTTTGGAATGTGGGAGGAAAGCGGAGTACCCGGAGAAAAGCCACGCAGGCACGGGGAGAACATGCGAACTCTGGTTGCAAGATCCCCTCCCCCCCGCAACCATGTCACCTTAAAGACTCAGTAGATACCATCGCTCATTTCCCCCCAAAATTATTTTCGATCCAACAACGCCCAGACACCACGGGTAGCACCCTGGAGTGTGACGAAATGAAGGTTATAACATATCAATGAGTCCCAAGACACGCTGGTGACATTTCGGAAGGCAGAAAATACCAGGTTGTCTTTGCTGTGAGGGGCTTTGCCAGTTTTAAACACCTCATGTGACATACAGCCCACTGTCGGACAGATGAGTGGGATGCTGAAGAGAGGAAAAAACAGGATCAATTATTTGCCATGTTTATTTTCTTTAAAAGACATTCACTCCAATGCTGCCAAAAGAATTCATTTTACACGTCCAAATTTCCCCACGTGACAAAAAGCATGTGGACTACATGAATCTAGAGGGAGATGACCAAAAAAGATGATTAAAAACCAAGTGAGCTACATGTGATGAGCTATGATGGTTGCATGATGGGAAATATCAGAAAGTCCAGAATCTCAGCAGTGCACAAATCGCTTTTGGGATTTTGTAATAAAATGTAGCTGTGAGCAAATGTAAAGAAACACAACTCTAAAAACCGAAGCACGAAACCCCTGGAAGCTCATCAAACTCTCATGTATGATGTCGAGGTTCCTCGAAAGTAAGACTAATTTCATTTTTTTAAAAATATTTTGACATGATTTGACTCGCCGAACAATGCATTGATTCTGAATTATTAGATTTTTGTGCAAGATAAAAAAACGCACGGGCAGACAAGCGACGAGGTGGAAATGACGTCATGACAATTTCCACAAACTTGCTGAGCTAAAAAGTCCAATCGTGATAATCGGCGGCATCGTCCTCAATTTCTGTCCATCCCGCGACACTAGACGACAAATACATCCACATTCACAACGCGGCCGCCAGCGCCGAGGACGGAATTCCAAGGCCGCGTATCCCGGTGGAGGCTTTTCAGACTAAATAGTTGTCGTCGTTCATCAGGTGCCCCGCTTGGATTGAGTCCGTCACCCAGGAGTCTCGGACGATTTTGAACTTCTTTTCAAAGCCGCGCCTCAATCCCCTCAAACGCTCAAGTCTGCTTTCGGCCATAACGACGACGTGCGACACGCCTTCCTCCAACTTCTCGACCACCGCGCCTCCATGGTAACGAAACTCCAGGGCCCTGATATCCAAACCGCTTGCGGAAATGACGCTGGCGGGGTCGTTGACGTCGGCGTAGTTGTCCATGTAAACCCTGAAAGGTCTGAACATACTGGTGGGAAGGTCGCCCCAGCCGTAACGCTCCTCCACTCGGCCGACGTCGACGGCCGCCGAGCTGTCCGCCCCTCCCGCTCGCCCGAACACTTCCCGCAGCTGCTGTTCGTCCGTGTCCAGGAAGTAGCTGTCGCCGTAGCCGTCGTAGGCCTTGGCAAAGCCTTCCTTGGTGGAGGGCGACATGTGGATCATGTGGCGCGGCTGCCACGCAACTACCCGCTTCTGCTCCAGACACTCCACCAGCCAGGGGGCCCGCACCACATCGTGCTGGTCGGACAAAATCAGATTCTTCACACGCATGTTCTCCAGTCCGGCTATGACGCAGTACGTTTCCGGCCCCGGGTTCTGAACGACGAAACCGCCGCACCTGAAGTCGGCACAGGACAGGACAGGACAGGACAAGACAGGACAGGACAAGAAAACCTTTATTAGTCTCGCAATGGAGAAATTCCCATTTCACAGCAGCAAAGTTATGAAAGGAAGAAGTAGAACAACAAAATATAGGAGCTGCTGGAAAGGCAGCCACTCACGCGGCGCCATTTTGAAGTCAAAAGAACAAAAATAACAGAGCGGTCATTCTTTCGCCATGACGGCCGACGCCGCGTGAACGAGCGATTTACCTGGCCACGGCTTTCTCCAACTCGGCCTTGGGGTGATCGGCGGTCCCGTTGAGGATGCAGAACTCCACGTCCTCAAAGATGTCCGTCTCCTTGGCGACCCCGGAGAGATCCTGCGGCTTGTAGAGGTCACTGAGCGCCTTCTTGGATCTGGCGGGCAGCTTCGGTCTTTTTCTCCGCGGCTCATCGGCGGCGTCGATGCAAAGGTGGCGCGAAGCCAGTTTGCCCGACGCCTTGCCGCGGAACTGCTCCAGCTCGGCGAGGGTGATGCACTGGTGCCACTCCTTGTCGTCGCGGATCTTCTCGATCCTCGGGAAGCGTAGGGTGCAGTTGGTTTTGTACATGTCGCTGCCGACTATCTCGGCCGCCTTCACCTGAAGGATGACCGAGTTGCAAGGCTCGATGTACACCTCGGGCTTCTCGGTCGCGCACAGGATGTTGGCCGGCGGGTCGTTTTTACGGTAGACCTTCCAGTGCTTTGCGAGCTTCAAGCCGAGGTCGTACAGCTCCTTCATGGTGTAGCCGGAGCCGATGCGACAGAGCGTGTGGAAAACCGAAGGTTTGTCGCCAACCGTCGGAGCTTCCGCGACGGCGCACAGGAAATGGGACATCATGCCGGCCCTCCTCCCTTTCCCCCAGTAGCCGCCGACAATCAGAACGTCCAGCTCATCCATCAGGCCGCCCACGTATTCCGGTTTGATCTTCAGCCAGCCTTCGCCTCGCTTGTCCGGTTTGTAGACGGAGAGAGGATCCTTCACCATGATGCCCTCTTCTCGGTGGTCGATGGCGTCGTTGAGGGAATTCACCACGTCCCGCGTGGTCCGGGCCTCCGTTTTCAGCACCAAGTGGATGCGGCCGGTCACCGGAGTGAAAACCGTCTGCAGGATCTCGTAGCGCTTCTTCAGTGTTTCCTTGCCGAGCTTCTGGGAGTTGACTAAGAGCACGTCAAAGACGCAGAAGCAAGTCTGCAACTCGGAATCATCCATGAGTCTCTTGATGTCGAATTTGCTCCCTTTCTGCATGAAAGTCTTTGCGGTCGGGTTGTAAGCCATCATCTCCCCGTCGAGGATGCAATTGACGACGTGGCTTTGGAAGATTTTGTGGATGTGCGGCGTCAGCGAACCCTCGCGGGGCGATCCGCCAAACTGCTGCGTGTAGTCAAAGGCATTCCGACTGAAGTACTTGTACACGTCGCCGTCTTTATGGAGTTGGATCCGCTCCCCATCCAGCTTGGTTTCAATGTAAAAAGGGCTGTTTCCCATCTGCTTCTCAATGCCGCCGATGTTCGCGACGGCGGCCAACATGGGTTTGAAGGCGGAGAAAAGTCCGATGGAAACTTCGCTCAAAGACACCGAGGGGTCGTGGAGCTGCTGGCACACTTTGTCCAAGTCCGTGGTCACGTTGTAGAGCTCGGCGGCATCCGGGTGGAAGACTTGAAGGACCGTTTCCTTGCTCACGCCGAGCTTCATGTCCTTCAGGATCATTCTGATGAGCCATTTTTGCTCAAGGGCGGAGCTCTGCGTGATGAGGTGCAGCAGGCTGGTTTTCACAAGGTCTTTCTTCTTGCTCGCATTGTTGAGTGCGACCGAGTCAAGAAAGTCGTTGACTTCCTTGATGCTGAGCTTTCCCTGGCCGGTGCAGCGCTTCTTGAGCACAAAGTACGCCATGCCGGCAAAGTCTCCGGATTCTCCTTGAGACGCGGTCGGTGTGCGGTAGTTCAATAGCTTGTTGGCTTCGGGACCGTTTTTCGGGAGGCATAGTACATCGATGTAAAGTTTAGCGAGCATGTTTTCTTTGATGCCGTAAGCCATTCGCTCACGCTCGAATGAGGGAACAATGAGACGCATCGCCGGGTAGAAAGAGTCGGTTGTTTTGGGTTCATCCTTATGCAGGGCAGTGTGGAACGTTCTCCATGATGCAATAAAATCCCCGAGGGTCTTGGACTTTTCTGGGCGGAGTTTCAATTTCTGGATTTTTTCTAAAGTATTACACAGGTGAAGGAAGGGGACTTGAGCGGCAACAATCGACGGTTGATCGCCCGCGGCGCTTTTCGACGTCCCCTCCATTTATTCTGAAATAAATGAAAACTTTTAGCAATCAGTCTATAGACTGGCAAATAATATAACTCGATCTCAATCTGAGTGAAATGTAACTACATTTTGAGCATTTAGTTTGAAACATGTCTGTTGCACACTCAAAGCGCAACGTGGTGCTCTGTTTGACAAGAAATATTGTCTTCTCCCTCGTTCAGTATTACAGAGCCCCCGGTGATGGCGTGGGGGGTGGGGGTGATCCTCACAATACACAATGTAGGCACCAAATTCAAATTTGTGGCAGTGAAATTGGTAAAGTTGCATACAAATCACTAATGTGTGGGTTTAACATCATTGTCATGAAAATTAAACTATAATCCCTGTCCAATGCGCAGTGATAGCCCCAGCCTCTGACTCGATCTGAATATTTCCCTAGAAAGTGTGCTTGAATTACTGACCCAACTGCTCAGGATTTAGTCACAGCTATTTCATGGACACAAACTAATACACATATTTTGTGTACATGTGATAGATCGATTGATAAATCCATCGATGGGTTCTTCAATTATCCCTTGAGGCAAATTAGATTGTCACAACTAACATATTCACAATGACACCCCACATAGGAGAAACCAACCAGTTCAGGGTGCACTCGGCCTTCTGCCCGGTAGTCAGCTGGGAGTTCAGTGAAAGTAAAACCCGAATCTCATCCATTTTTCTACCGGCATTTACTCAGGACGTCACGCCATTCCACTGTCCTCGAGAACAGATTTCACAAATTTCTAGGTCGAAATTTGATCGCACAAACTCACCTGACGTTAAAAAAAAGTCGAATCATAAGGGTTGTAATTTAAATTGGCCCTTCAATGTATCGTTAAGATATAAAGCCTTAATTAAATTTTTAAAAGTACTGCTGGTGTGATAGAATGTACTGTATTTGTTTACCTTGTGAGTGGAGCTGTCCGGTTACTTTCCCCAAGCAAATGCGTACATTTTTAATTGTTATTTCTTTTAAATCTGTACGGGCTCAAGACTGCGACAGGAACAGTACATGCAACGATACAGTGCATAGCCAAAGAACATTTTTCTAATATCTTTTATCTCTACTCAGTGATTTTTAATCTTAGATGCATCGTCGAGTGAATAAAAACACTTCCTGGTTGAGCTTTCTGGAGCCAGACAAAAATGTTCCCCTGGAAACAAAGGCGGAACCAATGTGGTATTAGACTGTATGTCAAGAAACAGTCGAATAATATAAATATAAAAAAAATAGAATGGAATCCACAAACGAGAATTCTGAAACATTTACGAAAATATACTGTCCGTGCACAATGAAATATGTTCTGAAAAATAACTACTGTATGTGTATGTGTGTGTGTGTGTGTGTGTGTGTGTGTGTGTGTGTGTGTGTGTGTGTGTGTGTGTGTGTTTGTGTGCACTCGCGCGCGAGCATAGGCATGCTTGGGGGGAGGGAGCGTCCTCTTGTTATGTTGTCATTTTGATTCTATTTTTAACTTCACAGCACTTTGCGTTTTACGCAAAGTGCTATATGAATAAAGTTTGATTGATTGATCGATGTGTTAACACACATCGATCAATCAAACTTTCAATCAATCAAACAAATCAATCAAACTTGAATTTTTATTTTATATATATATATATATATATATATATATATATATATATATATATATATACAGTATATTGTATACACACGCACACACGCGCACGCGCACGCACGCGCGCAGCCGGACACGCTGTATATAAAATTACCAGCCAACAGGGGGCGACCACTGCTCGTACAAAGGAACGTGGGAAATGCTTGAGCTGCCAGGGTTGTTTACTCGGCTGCTGCTGCCTCGGTGCTTGCTGGGAAAAGTGCGTGTGTGTGCGCGCGCGCGCGTGTTTCGTGGGCCTGTCACATGGAACTATGACGTGCGCTTTGATGTGCTTTCACATGCACAAACCTCGGTGCAGCGGGGAGGAAAAGCACTGGCGTCGATTGAGCTGTGCTCGTCGTGGGCGTGCGTGTGCGTGTGCGTGTCTCTAAGAGGTTGGGTGACTCGGTGCCGGGGTGCCTCTGCAGCAAAGTGCCTCCTCCTGTCATGCTGGCCTGCAGCGTGCGCGGGGTTTTAGTTACGTAAATCCTGTCGGACTGCAACCAGCCACAAGATAGTAAACAGTTGACGTCACTGCCAAGGAGCAGGGTTGGAGGGGTGGGGGGTGAGATGCATGCGTGTTTACGGAGCTTTTTCGAAGCGTGTTTCTTCAATCATGGGCTGAAGTGTTAGGTAACGAAGTGAAGAGACTTTGTTCCTGTACTTTATTGACTAATTTGTTAATTTTGTTGATGCGGTATGGACATCACAAAAACACTGGACAACTTTGCCTTAGAAATGCCCCCTATAGCTTAATGCTAACATGTAATAGAAACTGCCATAAACATGCTAACATGTAGCATTGATAGATGCAGCAATATAATCACTTCAACTGCAATTTGCACATAAACAATGAAGCGGCACATGAAGACAGATAATATTACAGATAATACTCACGGCATATATTATTTATCATCTGAGAAAAATGACAATGTTTTTTTTCACTGAATGTGGTGGTGATGTTTGTTTACCTGGATGACTGCAGTTCTTGACTGATATAACCGTGTAACGCGGTGTTCCTCAAGGCATGGATTGTGTGATCGTCATCTTTTCCGACTCTCTCTCCTCCACAACAGGAGTTTTTGATCACAATTTGCACATGATAAACAGACAAATGTTTTGGGATTTTTGGGGCGAAACGATTTTTAAACTCGATGAACCTTTTTTTTTTTTTTTTTTTGGGTTGGGAAGTATTGACCTTTCGTCAACTAATGCAGCTATCAGTGTCCCATTCAGAAGCTCAGCACAGATCAACAGCCGCGTGGAAAACAACAATGCTGCTTCTTATGCAACCTTATCACTTGCCCCTTTAAGATGCGCCGCTCCTCGCTGAGCAAAACTCGGGCCATTATATAACATTTAAATGTGATTTAGGTAAAGTAGCAGTGCCGTGCTTAATAGGACTTTGCTCTCGCAAGACAGTTTAACTCCCTTTATCTCGCTCGTGTCACTATCCTTTGAAACTAATACACACCACTGCTGATATTACAAACAATCAGGAATGATCATTAATGCTTCGTTGAGATGTCAACAACTTCTGTTTGGTGACTTCAGGGTGTGTGGCGAGATGCAAAGTCTTCACGGAGAGCTTACCTTGCCTATAATTCAGGATATACCGTTTGATTGTCTGATGTTAATTTCTATTTGTTATGGTTTTGTAAAACTCAAACATCATCCAGTGAAGTTGGATTGGAAAAGACACAAGGATTCAAAGAGTCTACAATAGGTCTCCTCGACTACGACCGATACGTCGATCGCGATTAACCGGTTGCCTGAAATGTCCCAAGTCGATTGCAAGGGGTGTCAAAAAGATTTGTGAGTCTGTGTGCGGGTTATTCATATTCTATATTAACATTATTATTTTTCGTGTGAGTACATCAGTTTCACTTTCACACACACACACACACACACACAAAAAAAAAAAGGATTTCAGAAATAAAATTACCAAGCAGGTCACGGGAAGTTGTTAGCGCTGTCTTAGCCGTCT
>CAAKHF010013031.1:5571-28448 GCA_901007745.1 Hippocampus kuda
AGCCGTGTGTGTGTGCGCGTGTGTGCGCGTGTGTGCGCGTGTGTGTGCGTGTGTGTGCGTGTGTGTGTGTGCGTGTGTGTGCGTGCGTGCGTGTGTGTGTGTGTGTGTGTGTGTTCACACAGTAGTTCACATTAAATATTAATTGTGGCCTCATTGTGTCTGGTGTGTTTTTGGAAAAAATGTGTCTATATTTGCAATTAAACAAAAATGGGAATTTAAGTTAAAACAAATATATATTGGACACAAAGAATGATTTGCAAACAAAAATAATGGATTTATAATTACAAACGAGCAATATTTCCACAACATTAAAAAAAAACTACGTTTTGTTTACAAATAAGAAAAACATTGTTCTCATTTTGTTTGCATATTGTGAATTTCTGGTTGCAATTTAAAAAGGTTTTGTTCAAAGTTCCCAAATTTTGGTTGCAGATCAAATTAAGACTTCTCTGCTGAACCAATGTTCGAAGACTTATCATTGGTCAGCTTGGAATAATGCTGTGACAACTTCAAATGGTCAGCTTGGAATGAAGATGTGACAACTTAACGTCCTCAAAAGAAAATATGAAGGCGTGGAACAGTCAAAACTGGGGTAATTGCTATGTTTATTCTAAATTTTTCTGTCCTGGTTATATGTATCGAAAACCAACCCTTGATCTGTCATTTATCCAGTGCTTTGGTCTAACCATTACAATTAGCGCAGTCACTCAGACATTGACAAGCATTATTTAGACACGCTAGCTAGCTTGCTCTGACAGTCAGATGACGTAACTCTGGGTCGTCATGATGCGATTCAATGTTGCTGGGAGTCGAAACGGCGCAAATTAACTGAGAGCTGTGTTATGATTATTTTTTACTCATGAAGAAAAATGCATTCGCTTCAAGCACAAGACGGACTGGGAAAGCAGACCTTTTTTTTTCACTAATTCTAGCCCTTGAAATAAATTTAATTTACAGTACCTTCCCCTACATTAGGCATGTCGTTGATGTTTGAAATAGAGATTAAATTCCTGATTCCTGATAAATTGAGAATTCAACTATGAGAGTTACTGTAGCTTGCATAAATGAATTTGACATTGCAGATCCAGTAATCTAAAGAGCATATCCCTTTGCACCATGACAGTGAACACGGGATGGGATCATCGTACCTGACATCCAATCCCCTTGACTTGCTGCACTACAGAAAATAAATCTTAGCACTGATCCCTTCAAATCTGGGCAGGACATCTTCTTGCAGGCTCTCAATGTTGTTTGTCGTGTCTAATGGTTTATAGTAGACAATCAAGGAAGTTGCAGATTGTACTGCAAATAATTTCCATTTGTTTATGTCAAATCTTTTGCACTTTGACTTTTATTTTCGAAAATTTAGCATATGAATTTTCCACTATATTTCCGTAAATTCAGTTAAAGACAGGGCTTGTGGAACAGACTGCTCCTTCTCTGAGACAAACAAATGCTTGTGGGGCTGTCCAGTATTCCACTACATCACCTTAGGGATGGAAGGGGGTCCCTCCATGTTCATCTTCTGCTTTTATATCTTGAAAAATGAAGAAAATCTAAATGTCCTATTAAGTGGCAACCATAGAAAGTTTTTTTTGTTTTTTTTTTACATACTGTATGTACCTTGAACATAAAAAAAAAACCACAAAAAAAACCCCCAAGAAGACTACAATCAAACAATCACATATTAATAAAAGTCATTAAAATATTATAATTTCTTATTTTCAGGAATTTAATCTCTCATTCATCCAAGACATGCATAATGTTGGGGAAGGTACTGTAAATTGATTTTATTTCAAGGACCAGAACTTGTGGTAAGAAGCATCCAGTTTCCTAGTCCTGTTTATATGTGAAGAGAATGCAAAGTTTCCCTCATTGTTAATAACTAATCATAGAAACAGCAATCTCAATGAGCAGTTTATTTGTGTTGGTTTGACGACTAATGGCAATGAATAGCATCATGATTCACGATTAGCCCAAGTTATGTTGTCTGAAGCTAGCATGTCAAAATCATGCTTGTTAAAGTCTGAATGATTACGCTAACTGGAACGGCTAGACCAAGGCACCGAATAAATGACAGATCAAGGGTTGCTTTTAGACAGATACAAGAGTCAACCAAGACAGAAACGTTAAGAATAAACCCAGTAATTACTCCGGTCTTGACTGTAGCCAGGGTCTGTGGCTTCGTCTTTATTGTGAGGACCTCATTCCAAGCTCACCAATGAAAGATGTTGACCAAACTCCTCTTTTTTTACCTTTCACTTATAACAAACACTGGTCATGTGGAAAAGTTTGAAAAATGTGATAAAGCAAGCAAAACTAATTTCCCTCATGAGGTAAAGTCAGTCTGTGCACGCACACCCGCTGACTTATTGCTTGTGACCAGAGGTAAGTGTAGGAGGGCGAACAACCAGTAAAGGAAGAGCTTCACCTTTTGGCTCAGCTCCTTCCCCATGACAGACTGATAACAAGTCCGCATCACAGTCAACGCTGCACCACCTGTCGATCTCCCGCTCCCTCCTGCCCTCCCTCATGAACAAGACCCCAAGGTACTTAAACTCTTCCACTTTGGGTAAGATCTCATCCCTGACCCGGAGACGGCACTCCACCCTTTTCCGACAGACGATTGTTTCAGATTTAGAAGTGCTGATTTTCATCCCAACCGCTTCACACTTGGCTGCGAACGGCTCCAATGAGAGTTGGAAATCCCGGCTTGAAGAAGCCAACAGCACCACATCATCTGCAAAAGCAGAGATTCAATAGTGACGCCACCTAACAGGACACCTTCAAAGCCTTGGCTGCGCCGAGAAATTCTGTCCATAAAGGAACATAATCGGTGACACAAGACTGCCTTGGCGGAGTCAAAACCTTACTGGAAACGAATCCGACTTACTCCTTCTCGCAACCTTCGCTGCTCAAATGTGAGCCTCCTCGCCATCCCTGTGACCAAGCTCAAATCCCTGGGGGGGACCTTCTCTGTCACTGGCCCCACTCTCTGGAACTCTCTACCGCAACACATTCACAACTGTACTGTCCTCCAATCTTTCAAATCATTTCCTAAAACTCACCTGTTCCGCAATGCTTTGAACATCTTTTAATTTATTTTATCCATTTTTTTGCTTTGTTTTTTTAGCAGGTAACTAGTAACTGTTTCGGAATACATTTTTAAAGTAACCCTCCCGACACTGCTCACAATGTAGTGTTTACAGACGTAAAGATGGTCCAGTGTTTTGGGGCTCATTTTTTATAGTCTCATATGTACAGTGGAGCAATACTCGTAGGGAGGAGGTAGAAATATTTTGGGGGAAATTAGTCTTTTCAATCTCCTTAATTCAGATACTAAAGATAATGTCACGTCATTACCATGTGTAATAAATGAACCGACTGTGTGGTTGAATTACTGCTATCACCACTACCACTAATTTATGCTTCAATTTACAAGTGGGATTAAATTAAAATCAAATGTAAACTCTATACTGTTAATGTTATTAAGTACAGTTCAATGATTTGTTTGGCTCTTTAACTGTGGGAATATGCATTCTACCTTTGAAATTTGATGTCATTTTACATTCACACTGATTACTTATGAATTCTGTCGGCGCTAATGAACAATGCACCTTTTTTTTAGTGGCCTACACTAATGGACCCTCTAGATCTCGTAATGTACAGCAATGGCATATCCGAAACTGTCCGATAATCTATCTTCCTGGGGGCACGTAATCATTAGAAAAACACAAGATTATTTTCCAAATATTTTATAACTTCCATGTTTAGATATTAAACCGCCTGTTTCTTTGGCATCCAGATATTACAGGCATCAGCATCTCCTTGTCAGCGTTCTTGCTAATTAGATCCAATGACGACAGTGCGTGTGTATGTGTTGTCCCAGTTGCCACGGCAATAGCCTCCATCTCATACCCAACTAACAGAATGCTAACAACTTGTCACCTTTCATACACCCACAACATGCTGGCAAACGTGTGACTTACTCTAGCCATCTGTATGTAAATGTAAATTGTTAACTCCAGACAGATCTTTGGAGGATTATAAATATCCAACCTTTAAAACATAGCTAGAGGCTCAGATACATTCGTAGCTCCAGGCTCAGGTCAAATTTCGGAGGTCTGTGTTGTATTGTCTCACTTTAACGCTATTTTAGTGGTCGAAACTGACAGTGCTATGTGTCTTAGGAAGTAACACAGACTTGGCGGGAGCCGTGTCACCAGGAAGGTTGAAGATGCTGTCAGTCAATGTCACTCTCTGCTATTTGGATTCCAATTACACCTGTCAGCTCAGTCAGAGTCTTCATCTGTCTCTGTCTCTCCCCATCTACAAAAGCTCTCTCTTCCTCTCACACACACACGCGCGCACCCAAACACACACAAACCAAGTTTTTAGCAATACTAGGCAGGCATTCTTTTCTTGACTAATACAGTATGCAGACCTCTCCATGCCACTCAGTATTAGGACTTGTCAGGTCTTTACATTACTTTCTCTGAATATCCACTAAAGCTTTAATCCTGTTCCTTGTGTGTTTACTGACACTATGAGGATGGCGATATTACATTTACATTTAAAAAAAAAAAAGGATCGGTTACTGGTGGTTACTCTGCTGATTCAAATGATGCAATTGGCTTGTCACTGGTGATGAGTTTATAGGTGAATAGGTAGTTGTCATCATGTTTTTAATCTATCTATCTATCTATCTATCTATCTATCTATCTATCTATCTATCTATCTATCTATCTATCTATCTATCTATCTATCTATCTATCTATCTATCTATTCATCTATCTTTATACAGTACCTCATTTGAAACACAATTGAACAAAGAACATAAATCTGGGCCAAATACACAAACCTATGGTTAATGCAGTTTGTGAGAGACAGTGACTGTGACAGCCGGCATTTTTACTTGGCAACAATGTTATGCGTGACTGAATACATTTTATCAGTAATCATTGTACGGTGTTGACTTTTACATTTTATATATGTCTGTCATAGAAAAGACACTTTCATAATCTATCTGCCCTGAAACATAAATATGTTGAAATGCTATTTTTGTCATTCAAAATAGCAAATTCAAGACCATGATGCAAAATCGAGTCACTTCCACTGCAGATTGAGCAGTGAGGCAGAGAGGTGATGTGTTAAAAACAAGTTGCAAAAACTCCCACATCTGGCTGCGAAAAAAACACAAAAAAAAGGATGTAATGTTGTTCTTGTAGCACCGGCAGCAAGCAAAAAATATGTACAAATAAATTTCAGTTTTCCTGGACATTTTATTTATTTATTTCTACGAACACAATTTTAAAGAAATATTGCCTCTGATCACGCACTCTACCTCAATTGATGAACAATTTTGGCATGGATGCAGAAAGCACAGTTATGCTTTTTCTCACACTGCATAAACATAATTTGCTCTGTCCGTCACACATTGCACTTATTCTTATTTATTTATTGTTCTTTAATCATCCCTCATTGGCGTAATAAAGAAACTGTAAACTAACAAACTAGAGGTGGGAGTACATCACATGTGCAAGTCAAAATTAGAGGTGGGAGTACGTCACATGTGCAAGTCACAAGGCTCAATCAAGTCAGTCCCAAGTCACTGTGGAAAAAAAAAAAAATCAAGCAAACAGGCATTGCTGGAGCCGATCCCAGCTGTCTTCTGGCAGTATGTGGGGGACACCCTGAACCGGTCTCCAGCCAATCGCAGGACACACAGAGACGAACAACCATCCGCTCTCACACTAACACTGAGGGACAATCTAGAGAGTTCTATGAACCTGCCACACATGTTTTTGGAATGTGGGAGAAAATCGGAGTTCCCGGAGAAAACCCACGCAGGCACGGGAAGAGCAAATTCCACACAGGAAATTGAACCCTGTACCTCTGCACTGTAAGTCCGACGTGCTAACGAATCGTACACCATGCCACTAGTCCTAAATCAACTCATAAAATCCTGCTCAGTCACTGAGCTTACTACAAAAAGTAAATTATTCCCCTGCCACCAAAAAAAGAAAATTTTAGATTGCAATGAATGAAATGGAAAAACAGTTGACTTGCAAAATGAATGTCAACAGGTAAATTACTTTGAAGAATATCTGTTATTTTTTCATAGTAACATTTTTTATGAGTAGCACACTGTTAATGTGGTGATAAATACTGAGACATGTTGATTGAAGGAGTAAACATGTATAATTATCAGCTTTCAAAACTAAATATTTTGTTTCTGGTGCCAATGTGTCACCCACATCTAATTTGTGTGTGTAGGCATTAACTTTTGACACTGTGTAGGTTGTCAATTTCTGAAGTTGGCATGCAGTACGCTGCATTTGAGGAAAAAGAGAAGTCTGACTTTTCAAACTTCCGACTAGGAAAAGTGCACTAGAATGCCCCCTTGTACTGGGAGGTCTTAAGTGTTAGGACGGGGGGAAAAAAAAGGACCCCTGAGCTCACCGACCGACTTCAATGCGTCAACTCAACAATGACGACCCCATGGAGACACAGACTGTGAATGGCAAAACATAACTTACAAGAATATGAACACATATTCAGCTTTATTTATTTATGATGACATTCATTATTCAATGATTTATACTGACTGCGTCAAGTCATTCCCATGCTTGTAGGAAACAAGTTGCAAGTCCCACAAATAGCAACTAGACTCCAACTCGTGTCAAGTCATATGACTCGACTCGCCCATGTCTTCGGATCAAAATAAATGATCAATCTATGTTCAATGGTGTTTATCCTCATTAGGGTTGCAGATAAGCTGGAGCCTATCCCAGCCAACTTTGGACGAGAAGCCAGTTCCCAGGACTGGTTGCCAGCCAATCGCAGAGGACATTTAGACACATGTGCCCTGGGAAAATCTATGCAAGCATGTGGAAACCATGTCAATGACACACAGCAAGTCCGGGTCCTAGATTCGACCCTTGAACCTCAGATGTCTTAAGCACTCATTTACTGTGCCGCCAATATGAACAACCTGCATTGGCTAGCAAACAGCCCAGGTTATGCCTCATAGAGGCAGCTGGGATAGGCCCCAGCACACCCGTGCCCCTCATGAGGATAAGTGGTATGGCAAATAGAGACACTTAACTTAGGTCCACACACACACACACACACACACACACACACACACACACACACACACACACACACACACGCACACAAAAAAAAGGAATCATGTTAAATGTCAGCAGGACAGATACCTTTCATTTCGGATCCGCTTATCCTCACAAAGGTCGCGGGGGGTGCTAGAGCCTATCCCAGCTGTCTTCGGGGAGTAGGCGGGGGACACCCTGAACCCCTTGCCAGCCAATAGCAGGGCACACACAGACAAAACAACCATCCACGCTCTCACTCACACCAAGGGTCAATTTAGAGTGTTCAATCAGCCTGCCATCCATGTTTTTGGAATGTGGGAGAAAACCGGAGTACCCGGAGAAAACCCACGCAAGCCCGGCAAGAACATGCAAACTCCACACAGGGAGACCGGAGCTGGAATTGAACCCGGTACCTCTGCATTGTGAGGTCGACACGCGAACCGCTGGACCACCGGGACGCCCGGAGAGATACTATGAGAGTAAAAACGGGAAAAGTGAGCATGTAATAGAAAGTGCCTGGGTCTATCACAAGCCGATGAGCATTTTGGAAGGATGCATCGCACAGATGTGCAGCGAAGCTATCAATATACATCCAACGCATTATATGACTTTACGTACCGTAGCTCAATTATTTATCACATCGCTTTTGAATTGATAGCTCTCATGTTTTGTTCACAATACCCCAAATGTCCAAACCTTGTGCTGCAATTTATTTTACTGCAAACTTGAGGAGTCAGGGGTGGTTTTTGGAGTTCTAGGTCAGATGCTACAAAGTATATCTAACAGCTTGACAAGAAAATAAATGGAAGTTTAGGAAGAGTCTGCATAGCTGAAGAAATAAATATATGGATGGATATGGAATGGATCTTACTAGATGGCAAATAAAAGGATAAACAAAAAAAGAATTGATTTGTTGGATGTCTCACAGGATAAATGGGTGAATGCATGTGGAGAGGCCTGAGAGTAGGTTCAAAGGGTCAAAACACATTCATCAGGTTTAGTGACAGTTTGTGAGAGGATATATTGTGACGCACCCTAAAGGCAAAAAAAGTGGAAATAGCCTGGAAGCATTTGGCTTGAAAATGGTTTAGTGGAGCCTTTGTCAAACTTATGTCTGGGATCATAACACTGAAAGCTATTTGACTGATGTTCGAGCAGATTTTACAGAGGGAATTTGGATAATCGGCTCTATCGCTAGCATTATTTTCTTCAATCGTAACAAAATAAAAAGTAACATTCTGGGTGAAGATTTGCTTTTTAAAGCATACCCTGAACTTTAAATGATCATGGTTTTCTTCTTTATATTATATCCACCAATTTTATCTAACTGTTTTAATCATACAAACCCTCACGGGCCCTCAAATCCTCTAGCAATGGCCTTTTAATTATTATTTTTTTAAATTAATTATTATGTTACATTCAATCATTATGGCCTGCACCTCTGGAACAGCTTCCGCAGAGACCGTCGATTCGTTGAAAAGGAGGCTCAAGATACACCAGTTTGGTTTTGCTTTTAATGCATTTTGTTTTAATTTATTTTGACATTTAAGTGAGTAGATAATGAACACAAAAGTGTGTAGACAATCACTTATTTGTTAATTATCGACTAACTTAATTTTTATCTTTAGCTACGCATTCACTTATGAATTTCAGGGATGAACAATCCTGACTGCAATCTGAGTGGCCCCAAAATTAACCCCCCATCAAATAGAAAAATGCAATTTTTTTTTTTTTAAGTTTTGAACTTTCTTTTATTTTTTTAACAAACCCCCCAAAATTCTTCAGAAAACGATAACATCCAATATATGTTGTTCACGAAAAATGGTTAATGTAGGATGGGGTCGGGCAGAAGAAATGAGAAAAAAAAAACTAGACAAAATAGTTTTGACACTAGAGATAAATGAGGGAAACTTTTTTTTTTTTTTTTTTGCGAATATCCAAATTTCTGGGTGCCGAACAGCAAATATGCATTGAGTGTAGTTTGAAATGTAACCTCACATTCACCACCAGATGGCAAACATGTCTTCGATGCGCTTACACTGTGTCTTATACTACCCTTTACTAGGCCGAATAATTATTTTGCAGCATTGAAATAAAATTCTACGTAGGTAGGACAAACAGTACCTCAGTAATATAAATGTTTGGAGGGACTTGATTTTGATGAAACAAGGCACAGAATGAGTTCTTGCACTTAGTGTCGGTTTGCTGCTCAGCAGTTTTGTGCCATGCTTGAATAGTAATTTCTGTACAAGAGAGCCTTTGGACTGGGGGAAAAACACACACGGTATGCAGTTAATTTTGTATTTTGTTTCACACTTAATTGTTGGGTGATAGTGGATCTTTTACACATGCATTGCGAAATGCACTATGAAAATGAATTTTTTTAAGAGCATGTGCACATATTTCGTTCAGATCTAAAATGGCATTTTTGTCATACAACTGGTGATGGAGTGGATGATCCTATGTGACCGTCAAATAGCACTGATGAAAAATTGTGCCTCATCCCTTATCTATTTATTTAATTCTTACCCTTATTTACTGTATCTACTCACTTATTTATTCATTTCTCTATTTCATGTTTATACAGTTCGGCTGTATTTGTTTTTGTCCATCTTTTTTTTTTTTTTGCCTGTTCTAAAGTGTTTTTAAGTTTAACTCCAGATTCTTCTCATAGGAGCTTCAATGCTTGGAGGTGTCTTCGGTACAACTGCTGGAATGTCATCCTGCAGATTCCTCGAACCCTGGGGGCTTGCACATGATTGAGGGCCCACCCCGGTCTATCAGGTCGTGGTGGTCTCTGTGGCGGAATCCTCTGTGATTGCGGGCTGTTGTACCTCCGAGTGTGGAAGGCTTCCACAGGTTTTTTTTTTTCCTCACCTGGATCCTCAATCTCATGTGAGCGTTGCCAATTTATAGAAATTCACTGCCTGAACAATTTTCCTATTTTTAAAATTCTGTCAGGAACATTGTAGTAGGACCATGCGTGGGACATTGATATTGCAACAATATTTCATTGATTCATAGTTTGTTTGTTTTTTTTTGTGCTGGGGTTAATCTTTGCATGTGTGCTGTAGCTCACTCTTGCTCTTTGTTAATTTGTGTCCCTCATCCCCAAATTAGCCGACCAATCAGAGCAGGGGAAGGTGACCCAATTAGGCGAATAGTTTCAGATTAATCACCACTGTATAAAAGGACTCAGGGTTTTTGTTTTTTTTTTCCAGGTGGGGTGGTGGTGTCTTCTGTTTTGTGTTTAGTCATTAACTGGGCCTGGTTGTGTCATGTGTGCTGTCTTGCTGTGTTCAGCCCCAATCCTTCATGCATCTTTGGTACCACCGCCTCTTTCTTGGTGTAACAATTGAGTTTTTCGCCATAGCCAGCAACCATTCATTATTTTCGCCACTTTACTCATTTGTTTGTTTCGGAAGACTCGTCACTATTAGTTTTGGATCATTAATTTTACCACCTTATTCATTCGTGTTGTACGAAAGCAGTGGGATTCGGGAGTGTTGACTCCAACTTCGTCCTGTGGTGTCGTGTGTGTAAGATGCCCGGGCCCCACCCCCGACACTGAATACTTGCTTGTTGTTAAATAGCACAAACCATGACAGCGTGCTACTTTTTACTCCTCTCCAACTGCGACTGACACTGATGTGACCCTTCCTCCTTCACCATCACAATAAAACAAATTAAAACAGAACACAATGATTTGCAAATCACGTTCAACCTTCATTAATATGAATACACTACAAAGACAAGATAATTAATGTTAAAACTGAAAAATTATATATTTTTTAAGAAATAAACAATAATTTAGAACTGAATGGCTGCAAGACTCCCCCCCCCAAAAAAAAAAAAAAAAAAAAAAACAGTTTGCAAAAAAGACAAAGTTGAGTCATGCTTATTAAATACCTGCTCGGAAAATCCCACCGCTGAAGAGGGTGGGTGGGCACATTTGGGTGCCATGATTGGGTATAAAAGTGTCTTAAACACACAAGAAATTTGTCTCAGGTCATATGAACTACTCTAGTATCACAATATTATGACTGTTGCTCA
Source organism: Hippocampus kuda (assembly GCA_901007745.1). Lineage (NCBI taxonomy): Eukaryota > Metazoa > Chordata > Actinopteri > Syngnathiformes > Syngnathidae > Hippocampus > Hippocampus kuda. Next base: position 16,740 of record CAAKHF010013031.1, read on the forward strand.
AATAATCACTGCATCATTTTTGAGTGACTGGTAAATGATATGTCACTTCCATAGCGCTTTTCAACGTTTGGTGCTCAAAGCGCTTTATGGTGTTTCCTCATATACCTACTGATGACGCAGCATCAGGAGTAACTGGAGGTTCAGTATCTTGCTCAAGGACACTTCGACAAAGTTGCGACGGCCGGTGATTGAACCCCCAACCTCTGGGTTGGGAGTCTATTGTTAGGGGGAGTGAAACCCCCCTCTTTCAGAATGGTTTGCCCCAGCAGCACGGGGGAAGTGCGTGCGCTTGTTTGTGTGGCGGGCAGTTTTGAATACAGCGGCACATAACGAACACTCTGTTGTCCGGTGTCTCGTTATTCTGCAACATACATACAGAAACATCTATCACTGAGCCATGCCAACCCGGTCGTTGTGATTGAAGTCGAACTTTAGGTGTGCAATTATGCTGAAAGTCCTTGAGCGCTTTAAAATGTCTTGTGCTGGGGAATATTGATTGACAATTGTTCAAATATGTAGAGACCCGGAGCTACAATGATTGGTGCGATAATACCGTCCTACAAAGGTGTGTAAACGTCCTGCCTGTTTTAGATATCTCTCAACTTCAACACACAACACATGTTTGAGAAACCCTCTACATACTGTCGTAGTGTGGGTAAATAAGATGCAGTTGGTTTCAAGCAAGCAACAGTTTATTATCGGCCTAGCTCTAGCATTAGTCGCACACACATCTCTTCAGCCCTAATAAGCTAACAACATACCGTCAGTCGTGCATCCTGTTAGTTGCTTTCAGAATAAAAGCGTCACAGCTATTACCGCACATACTGTATAAAATAAAAGGTAATTTGAGCAAAAATGTGATGTCACGCATGTGTGTCAAACGGATGAACCAGCACAAAAGTAGCTCTCACTTTCCAAAAGGCTGCAGATGACGGTATTGCCCAACTGTCTATACAGCGATGCGAACACAAGATCGTTAAGACCGACTCAATTAAAATGTAGCTTAACTGATGACATGTTGAAGTAATGTTGCTAAGAGGGAACAAAGATTTTGTACAGGAGCAAGTTAAACCGTTACCACCGCTTGACTCAATTTGCCTGACTGCAAAAAGAAAGTCTACTTTGTAATAGGAAAAAGACAGATAACTGCAACTGAAAACCTCCCGCTGTTGCTCAGTCGTCTGTCTGTCTGTCTCCCCACTCAATACAAGGAGTTCAAAAGTGATCTGAAATAATAAACATCTTTGCTCATATAAGTGAAAATTTGTTGATGTTTGCAACCAGTTGGAATTCCTCCTTTGAGGTCAGGGTTGAAGTAAACTTGGCCAACCATCTTTTGAGTACTGGTAATACTAACAACTAAAACTAGTGTAAGCATACTTTAAAGAGTGTTTTAAACGAAACCTTACCAGGTTCATAGTTAGACCCATAGCAATGCCTTAAACAAAGAAAATGATTTTGTTCAGCTATCTCCGGCGAGTGACGTACAGTGTAACTCACAGAATGTCGGATCACCAGTCAGCCATTGCATTGCACTGTTGATTGTCTATTAACAGCTCTATGCCATCGTTTGAGTTATTCGCCTCGGCAATGTGTGGCGAGGCACCATTCACATTGAGTCAAACAGTTGTTTGAGCGGCCAAAAGAAAAGAATCGGGCATGTAAATGGACGTGTTTAAATTCTCACAATGCGAATGGATTTCACGCCGGTGTTGACGAGCATTCTTTGACGAGAGCCCTTCCTCTGTTTCCTCAACTATTTTGCTCATGATAATGGGTTTGCATAAGCTCGGTGTGATCATTAAAAACTATTGATTCAAAATATGCGTGCAAATGGATGGAATCCTGTACGAAAACATTCAAAATATGAATGTATCGATGGAATCCTCTGTAATGCTTTACAAGTAACAATGCTGGTGATATAATGTGTGGACCTTAGCAATGAAAATGTAGGACACCAACCCACTATGACGTGTGCTTTTAGAGCTAGTGGGAATACACGGTCCAAGTAGATAATCCCATCGTGTGCAGTTTACAGCACTGCACAGCATCAGATTTTAAAAACTAACACTAGACTAATAACTGCAGCCTATATAGATTACCGTTCTTCCAATCTCGATGGGTCTCATCTCCAACCCATGTCCGGCCGTTCGGGCACATTTTCCGAGGAACTGGCTCGTACATGAATGGTCCAGTATACATCTTGCAAACAACCTCCAAGTCTTCAGTCCACTGGATCCCTCAGGTAAATTTGAAACATCACCTCCAAATTGAGCCATGTTATTGTTTCTTTGAAGTGACGTTGCACTTCCACGATATTCACTTGCCAGGATCTCGCTTTGGGAAAATGATTACTTTGTGGAATTTATGAAATAGAAATTATTTTTTCATGCTTTTTTTTAATGTATTTTGTTCTGTTAGTTTACTTGTGACATACAAATATTATATTTGGGATTTTATGAATTTACATCACACTGGACCTTCACAAGTATCTACCCCTTGGTCGTCCTTTCTTATGCTGTTTGTATTGGTAGACATAAATCATATAAAATCAGAATTTTATAATTACATCTAAAATTAATTATATTTTAGATTTTGTATACTTAAGACAATTTTACCAAATAACATTTGGTATTGGTATGATTCAATTAACCATATCCATAAAGTATATTGAAGCATCATAACGCGGTTGTCAGAAGATTGATGTGTTAATTTTGTATGTCCTGTTGCGGAATAGGTCGTCAACACTACTGCTCCTACTAATAATAGAAATGATGAAGATGATGGTGATGATGATGATGACGATTATCATTACGCTGTAATGGGCAGCATGGTGGTTAGCACATTTGGCTCACAGTTCTGGGGTTGTGTATTAGAATCCGGGATCTGACCTTCCGGTGGGGAGCTTGCATGCTCTCCCAATGCTTGCGTGAGTTCTTTCCAAGTCGTTCAGAGAAATGGACAGAGATGTCTCGCCCGCTAGAGCAGCTAGTTTGGAGGTTCATCTGATTAATGATTAATGATTGATAAGCTTGAACTTTTACAACACATCATGTACATTTTAGAGTCTCATGCCAGCCATCCACTCTGTTTCTTAAAATATCTGAAGGGAAGTATATCCTTGATATCATCATTTCGTCAGCTCATCCATCACATCCTGCTACGACCCTGTCCCCTCAAAGTGGTTGGGAGCAATTCACTCATAAGGAAAGATGAGAGGGTCTGCTTTATCGACCACATGAGAGAGAAGCGTGATGCATTCGCTCTCACTCCATACTCTCTTCGAGTGGCCGGCAACAATGAGGTTCCCACACACGAGGCATCAGGTTTGCGTCTCAGCTTCGCGTCCTTGCCTTTCACCATTCATCCTGAACTCTGATAAGGGCACAGGCACAAAGATTGAGTGAAATGTGTGTGTGTGTGTGTGTGTGTGTGTGTGTGTGTGTGTATGTGTGTGTGTGTGTGTGTGTGATAGGGGAGCAAAATGGTGAATAGGAAAGAAATTAATGCGAGATGCATTACTGTGAAAGAGTAGTAAGATGAATGACAGAAAAAAAAGGAGGCGCAATAAAGGAGAGAGTACAAATGGGAAGGGATGGAGGAAGACGTGTAATGAGAGATTAAATTGAAGGAGAGGAAAGCATGAGAGGAATTAGTGTGAAAAGGGAATCTGTGAGTGATCAGATGAAAGGGAGGAAGTCTGTGCGGCGGTGTGCATGCACGTCTGATCTGTCAGTGGGGTTGCCAGAAATTATAGCTTGCTTGTCCCTCCCCGGTGGCACGAGCGAGACTAGACATGAAGCAGCCTGACATAGAACAGACTGTCGTACCTATTTAGCATTTCTCGAACACATCATAGAGTCTCAGAAACTTGTTTTAAGACTAAATGATTTTATATCTTCTGATTGCATTTTCTTCCCACCTTACCTCATGTTAGCTGCTTTCTGCACCTAATGTTCTGTCTTGTGATATGACTTTATGTCATTGAATACATTTTCTATACAGCCTACATAGGTTGAATCAACCGGTTCGCGCGTCAGCCTCATGGTGAAGCGGTGCGAGGTTCAATTCTGGCTCTGGCCTTCCTGTGTGGAGTTTGCATGTTCTTCCCGTGCCTGCGTGAGTTTTCTCCGGGTACTCCAGGTTACATCCACAGTCCCAAAGCATCCGTTACAGGTTAATGGAACACTCTAAATTGTCCTTCGGTGTGAGCATGAGCGCGGATGGCTGTTCGTCCAATTCAGGTTGTCCCCTTAAACATTGACAAGCTTCAAACTAAATGCCCAGTGAGCAGCTCAAATGAGCGGACAAACCAGCATCTTTTGATGAGATTGAGGAAAAACACAAGGTGAGACACAATCACAAGCATGTTATGATGTCACGTTATCATATCAGCAGTTCTTATCAGATTTTACAAGTGTGTCACGATAATCTAGTGAGGGTTGCTGATCACAAGGTATGCACTTCTAAATCCCAGGTTAGTTAGCTTTGACAACAGGAACAATGGTGGTTTTATTATCTGTTTACTCCCATGTACAAATATTTAACACATGTTCATGTTAATTATCTCCACAAAAAGAATCCAGTGGCACAAAAAGACTTGAATGCTAACTGAAGTGTTTTTTCTGGTACAATGTCAAAATAATACACCACACTGATTATAGTTAAACAACCCAACTTGGAAAAAAAAAAAAGTCATCATCATTCTCTTCCGCTTATCAGAGGTCAGGTTGCGAGGGCAGAAGCTCACGCAGGGAAATCGAGACTTATTTCTCTCAGCTTCCTTGTCCTGCTCCTCATGGGGGATCCCAAAGTGTTCCTAAACCAGCCCGTATACATAGTCTCTCAAGGGCATCCACGGTCGTCCTCAGGATCTCCTCCCAGTGAAACATGGCAGGAATACCTCATCCGGGAGGCATTCAGGTAGCATTCCAACAATATGCCCGAGCCAGCTCAGCTGGCTCCTCTCAATGCAAAGGAGCAGCGGCTTGACTTTTTCTCCCTCTGAGATGACCAAGTTTCTCACCTTATCTTTTTCGGGAGAATGTGGACACCCTACAGAAGAAACTCATTTCGGCTGCTTGTATCCAGGATCTTATTCTTTTGGTCACGACCTACAGCTCGTGACCATAAGTGAGGGTAGGAACTTAGCTCGACTAGTAAATTGAGAGCTTCACCTTCCGGCTCAGCTCATTCTTTACCACAATGGACCAATACAATGTCTGCATTACTGCACCAATCCCCCTTCGGTCCCCCGAACAAGGAGGCTGGTCCCCCTTCTTAAAAAGAAGCACCATCACATTGTCTGCCCCTCCAGAGATATTGTCCCCAATGTCCTGCAATGTTGTAAGACGTGTCAACCAAGACAGCCGCACACCATCCAAGCCTGTTGGAACTCCGGGAGAATTGAATCCACCCCCGGGCGTTTCCATGAGGAGCTTTTTCCTCCCCAGAGATAAGAGAGCCCACCTCAGAGTCTCCAGACTCTGCTTCCTCAAATGAAGGTGTGTCGGTGGGATTGAGCGGGTCTTCAAAGTATTCTCACCAACGTATCACAACGTCTCAAGTCGAGGTCGGCAGTGCCCCATCTCCACTATACAGTGTTAATGAAGCACCGCACCCCCCCCCCTCCTGAGATGCCGGATGGTGGTCTAGAATTTCCCCAAAGCCAGAAACCTTCATACATGCATACATTTTACATTGTAGACTTACTGCCAACTTGTTAGCATATTAGAAGTATGTCATAGTTAATTCATACGTGAATATGTTTATTGATTTTCTAAAAATATGAAATTATCTGACTTACTGTGTGTCACGTTGCAAGGTGGTGGTGGATCCCAAAAAGCAGGCAGGAGGAAGGAGCCGGGTGTACTTGAAAGATTGTATTAAAACAGAGAAAATTAAATCCAAAACAAACAAAAAGAATCCAAAGTAGCAAACAAAACCATGACTGAAGTAAAACTATCACAAACCAAAACATGACCGGAACAAACATGACTGCAGCAAACAAACAAATATGACAGTAGCAAATAGCAAACAACAACAATCAAACATGACAGCAGCAAAAAGCAACAATGACCTGACAATGAGTGGTCGGGCTGGGAGTCCTTTTAAAGCACTAATTGCCTAATGACCAACGGGTGTGCAGCTGCAGGGGCAGCCCTACAGTGCCACCTGTTGGTCCCAAACCGAATCATGACACTGTGTAACATGTTTTGGAATGTACTTTGTGGCTCCAGTGTTGTGCCGGAGCTGGAGCCTTTACCAACTGGTAGTGGATGAGTGCCCGTGTATGATGTTTCAGTTATTTATTATCAGAATTGTCTGCCATTAATTTGTATCTCACAGTCTGTGATTGGAAATGTTTTACTTAATAGGCTGGCAATTCATGTTGAGTGTACTTCTGTCATACTGTATGTGCCAAAATGGTGACTTAGTATAGACACTAAGTGATAGCCTAAGGATGTGACAATGCACTTGTTCAATGGCACCTAGGTTTGACAGTAAAATATTTCATATGTCTGGTTCTTGTTTGGACATGTTAGTGCGCAAAAATAATTCATAGACATTAAGTAGATTCAATATATTATTCACGTCAGAAACATTTCGTCACTCACATCGCATTCTCTGAGCATGCGCCTATATGTAAAACTCAAACTTTCCAAAGTCCTGCAGTTATTTTACTTAAGCTGATTAGGCTCCATAATACCATTCTTTATTCCCACTGGAATGCAACTTCTTTTGGAGAAAGCACCCACAAAGAGCTCAGTAGAGGCCTTAAACTATTTTCACTTTTTAAAAACAATATCATCAATCAAGGCGGTTAGGAAGCTGTCAGGGGGTCAGGAATGCCTCACTTGGTCATCACATGGTGGTGATTATGGTGTTCATCACCAGTGGGGGTTCTGGTTATGACAGGGCCCCTCACATAATGTGTCTATTGTCTCCATAGATAAAACAGAGCTGCTATCAAATAAGTCATCTCAAAACAAGATCATGGTCTGTTTTTGGCTTTTGCATGTGCCTAAGCTAAAATAGTTGTGTTTATTTATTTCACTACAACTGAGTGTGCTATACTCGGAATTCTCAGGTTTGTAGGATTTATGGTCAATGAACACAAACAGTTTTCTTGTTGCTCCCCTTAGGTCGCAGATATTTCAGACAACTGATTGCTCAATATTTTGTGGAAGAAATTGCCAGCTTTGTATTTATTTATCATTTTTCAAATTGTTTTTTATTTATTAAAATTATGTCGGTTTTGAGGGTCAAAAGATATTAACTCTAAATCACAGAGAAAGAAGAGAGTATTTTTACATTTTGGTATTAAATGAGTTAAGTTCGCAGTTGTGGTCATTCTGTTCCAAGTGTTGGTTTGTTACTTGCAAACTTTTTTTTTTTTTTTTAACTTTTGTCAATTTTCTATTTTTGAATACTTTTCTTTAAGCACCCTCTCAGTGGACTTTGTATGCCTTTTGTTCTTTTGAAAATATATATGTTTTAAATTAATACTGCTCCCTGCGTCTCTGCACTTGTTTACACCTTTTTGCCTTCAACACCATGAATACGCATTTTGTGACAGAACTGTTGGTAAATGAGCAAATGTGTGTGAAATAATGAGGGGGGAAAAAGAGTCTTAAAGTAAAGCGCCTGGTGAGTAGGAGGCATTGTTTGTAGTGTGCCAGCTGAAATAATGCCACATTTCCTGTTATGAAAGCATTAAAAAAAATCATTGATAATGACTTGCCTGACACTTTGATATCAATCAATTGTGAAGCATGAACAATGCACACTCCCTTTTCCTACTCTGTAAGGTTGACCTGGTCAGTTTAAAACCTTCCACTTGTTGCCCCTGATGAACTCTTATCTGTGTGGTTGCATCTTCCACAACTTGGGAGCCTCCATGCCATATATTCTATTGGTAATCTTGCACTTGCATCCTTTGAATAATAATCAGAAATACAAAGGTGCTGTATCTCAACATGGTGAGTCAATTTAAGTATCATGTACCCATTAACAATTAAATACTAGAACACTACTTTCTATGTAGATTATAGCTCATATTTATAGACAAACAATCTGTAGCCCTGAATTAATTGCACATGTGGAAAGAAAGAAACATGCCAACATGATAAATGAGTATGCGTTTGACTTCTGAGTGTTCATATTGTCTCTGCCTTTTGTATCGGTCTCTGCGCATGTGTTTCGCTACCACCGGTGTCCATCAGCGGGTGATCAGTGGACCAGATGTACATGATTTATGGAGTACCAGAAGCAGCAGCAGCGGAGAGGCCTCCAATGTGTTCAACATTATTAGCCACAGATGGAGCAATGTTTGCGCTTAACGGTGTTCACACTCACATCAGGACCGCAACACTCTTTCATCCCTGCAACACAGATTTTATGTGATAAAGTTGGATGTTTTATGAGACTTCAAATAGTGTCTCACCCTGCGCTGACCTTGCCTTTTCAGTGATATCCTCTGCCAGGTGTTTTATGCCATTCAGTTCTAAAATCCTAGTAAGTGTGGTGGATTCAGAAAGGCCATTCACACCTACCCATGCTCAATGGCGCGCGCACACACACACGCACACACACACCCACACACACACACACACACACACACACACACACACACACACACACACATGCAAAGACACACACGCCAGCATTCACTCTAACATTTACTCTTGGGGCCAATTAGTCAAGTTGAAACATCTTCATTTTTCATGTGAATGTTCAATGATCAGTATAATTTGAATTATTAAAGCAATTTGACTTGGCAATGTTGGAGGTTTTGGCACTTGCTTTAAGCACCCTCTCAGTGGATTCGGGGGGAGCAAACCACAAAACAAGGGCATCATTAACTGTCAATTACAGTTGAAACACCATATTAACATTTTGCTGTCGAGCATGAGAAAGCCTTTTTTGATGTCGGCTACATTTGGTGTAGGTTGTCATCTTTATCCCGTTTTCTAAGTCGAGCTAACATTGTGAGGGTGTTGCAGTAAGTTGCATATTTTATGTCCAATTGCTTAAAGGAATGACAATTAAACTGAATGACATTCAGAATATCTCTTTTTCATTTGATGGTGTGGCAATACTGTGCATCAAACATTTTCCTAATCAACAGCCGAAGGCTGTTTTAGCAGACCAGTCAAAACAATTCAAATGCAGGTGAACAGATTCTCAAGTGTTACTGTTCGTGATGTTCACAGCAAATAATGTTTTCTGAAGTCAGAATCTCAAAGTCAAACTATGATCCAATTTGTCATGAGAAATTGTGAAACATATTTCCCAATACATGTGGCTTGTTGTCAATTTATAGATGTAACCTCCTGCCCGTCTATTATGAAGACAAAAATAACAATTTGTCTATATATATCACATATCCATTTTTTAATCTTAAATAACTTTTGTTGATCATACTGCATTTTTTTGGGGGGGTTTCCCTTTTTAATTTCCCTGTCAATTTTCTTTTCAATATTTAACTAATGTATGATTTTTTTGGAAGATTGGGTTTGAAATAAGTTATCCAGGTGAGGACAAATAATTTTAAAATTCCCTTTCATACTTTGCAAACAAACATGGTTACCATTGCAAATTTATTACTAGTCACACCACCCCCCAAAAAATCTTACCTTATAAAATTTTTGATCATAACGATGAAAGATAATGTATATTTGAGAAGCCAACACAGTGCATCAGATGGATTGCAACGACTCATAAAAGCAGATGACCTGGAGATAGCCCATGGCTCTCTGGTACATTATGATACATGATGGATTTTGCCACCCACAATGCACAAACGAATTTCATGGCGCAACACCTTGCTCATGTGGGTGGTGTCAACAATGCATGCCAGCTATTCAACACCAAGTTGGGCGTGCGTGCAACATATGAGGAGGCGCATGAAGGGAACGCTCAAACTTCCAAAGCATATTATTGAGGCAATGGCAAGGTCTGAGTTGAAACAAAAAGCAAGAGAAAGCAGGAGAAAATCAGACAGCAAGGTCAGGAAACATACAAGCCTCATATTCACTATTTCTGAACATCCTAATATTGACATGAATATATAAAAAAGTAATAAATGAAGTAAATGAATTAAACATTGACTTTAAATTAATAAATGCTGAAATTAATTAATATGGAAATAACTAAATATATATTGTAATATATAGACAAACAAATTTTGTCATGAATAAATACATATTTATTTATTTAACTATGCATGGTTGTGTTCAATTTTGACACTCTTGGTGCCCCTTGCTAATCCAAGAAGAGTGACGGCCAGCGGTGCTGCCAGCATGAGGTCCCCGTCAGCATGGTGGAATCTGCGTTGTCCGTGATGGAGAAACCAAGCGCGCAAAACAAGTTGACACCAAAGAGGTTAGCACCATGATGGAACGCTTTGAAGGCGAATGCAGCAAAGTGCTGGAGCCATAGCACACAGTAAGGTCGCACTGCCCGCTGTGCCAATTATACTGTGACCATATTCAAACAGCTCTTTTACGCCGGCCTTAATTGAGAGCAGGGGAAAGAATGTCAAATGCTGCAGACTCCAGCAGGAGCGGCAAACACACGCCAGCCATTTCCACCACTTATATGTTGAATAGTGTTTGTGCTCAACTGCCCAGGAGACCGGAATGAGGGATTTGTTGAAGTGGCACACCCTGAAGAAGTAGTCTATACACAGTGCTGGTGTCTTTGTCCAGTGGTCTTGCAGGCAAGTGTGTATGGGGTGCGAGGAAGAGCCACACTGCACAGGGTCTGCATGCGATAGCCCCCTGACGTCCTGGGGGAGAGTTGAGCAATTGGATTGACGGTCTGTGCTTGCAGGCAGTAGTGGGAGGTGGATGAATCGGGTTTGCAAGCGGTGTTGCTAACTTTGCAGCATTCTCAAACTGGAACACTTTTTCGGCAGTCTTTGACAGCGAGAGGTCATAAGGTCAAAATAACAGATTCCCCCGTAGCTTAAGATCAACTGTGTGCTCTGTTACCTGGTCACAGGGGCGTCACTAGGTTTCAAGAACAAGGGGGGCTTAGCCCCAAGGGGAACACAGCCCCTTTAGGGGGGGTCCGGGGGCATGCCCCCCCGGGAGAATTTTTTTCTAAATTCTATCAAAAATCCATCAATTCCGTGCACTTTGAGAGCAAAATGAAGAGGCTATGAAGAACTACACACACATCACATTAGTATCCTCTTTACTATGATGGGGCTTCCTCCCCTGGACTTTAACTGGACTAGATAATAGAAATTATAAAGAGTTCAAAAGTTCAATCTTACTGTAAGCTCCGATTGCATTTTGGGAACAGCCTCGCAAGTAAAATTAGCCTTGAGATCTGATAGACTCACCTGTCCAGCAGAGCCCCCCCCGGCTCACTCTCTGGCCTGATTCCTATCAAATAAATAAATGTATTTATTTTATATTTATTTATTTTATATAGGCCAAAATCTCAATAGGTGTTGCCTCAAAGAGTTGGTGTAATGATTATTTATGTATTTAATAATAATATGGTGCTTAATTTTTATGAAGCACCACCTTAATTTATCCAAAAGGAAACACTTGTTTCAGTGCAGTTTCTGCTGTTACTGGAGATATTTTAGCGGACTATAGTCACTAGTTTTACCAGCATGGATGAATTGAATACTTAATTTACCTTTCTAAAAAACTGTCGAATATCCATCCTGTCGACTCAACCTGACTTTCG
>CAAKHF010013035.1:8272-28413 GCA_901007745.1 Hippocampus kuda
AACTTCTGGGAATTCTGTCATCAACTACAATAGACATAATCCATTTTCTGATCCGCTTATCCACACAAGGGTCATGCTGGAGCCTATCCCAGCTGTCTTCGGGCAGTAGGCGGGGGACACCCTGAACTGGTTGCCAGCCAATCGCAGGGCACACGCAGGTGAACAACCATTTGCACTCACACTCGCACCAAAGGACAATTTAGAGTGTTCAATCAACCTGCCATGCATGTTTTTGGAACGTGGGAGGAAACTGGAGAAAATCCACACAGGCACAGAACGAACATGCAAACTCCGCACAGGAAGGCTGGAACCCAGATTGCAACACTAGTATGCGGCGGACGCGCCAACCAGTCGGCCACGGTGCCGCCCGATGAAACAATATATTGACTGTAAATACTGTATTGTTATGGCTTGTTGCCCCCCCTGAACTTGCGGCGACTTGTTGGGCGTCGCTACTGTTAAGGTGGGCAGGGTTGTGGACCCAATTGCAAGGAAGCAGTGAGGCAAGGGAGTTGTGCTCACAAATGAGAATTTCATTACAATAACATAAAACAAGGCCCTTTGGAATCACCAAGAAACTAATAATGAAAGCTCGCCCCCCCCACACCAAGACAGAACTCACCATAATATGGGTTACGGGTGAGAGGCAGCATATAGACATGCAAAAGATCCAACAAAGACTGCATGCAGGCAGGGAACTAAATGCAAACAACCTCACGAGACAATGAGGAACACCTGGACAAGACATGAGTGGCTGAGGGAGCTGATTAGAAGACACAAGGGACCGGGTTGACGAGCACGGGTGGAAAAAAAAAAAAAAAAAAAAAAAAGACCTAAAGGTGTCACAACAAGACACCAACTACAAGTACACAAAATATAACATGAAACAAAACCAAAAACAACTGTCAACGAAAACACAACTCATGTGCAGCCTTAATTCAATTGTGGTTTCTGCAATGTGCTTGTTCATAGATACATTATGTGAATACATAATGAAATGAAATTATCCCAAGCTGCCAATCGGAGTAGCTCAACTCAATAAAAATAATAATATCAGAATGACTCGGCTATTATGATAGACTTGAGAAATATTCCAAAATAAAAATGTATACACACTGCTCGAATAATTATTTATTTAAAAACAAAACGAAATAAGAAATGCACTCCATGATCAAAATTTGCATTCTTGATGGACAGGAGTTGTCCTGCACAAAATATATCGCGCAAAAAACATTCCATCTACTTTGCAAACAAATTATTCTAAACACAACGTATTACAGTTTCTTGCGGGAGAATTTGAACACATGATATCAACAACATGTCGGACAATTCTTTTTCTCCTTAATAGTGTTTGGTGTAATTAAAGCAAAAGCAATGATTCCAAGGGGGGAATTAAAGTGAAATAAAGTAAAGTCAAACCTCGGTTTTCGAACGTCTCCTCCTCAAAACTCACTTGTATTCTTTGGCATTCGACTCAGCATGACTTAGATTTGTTCTTAGTTTTACTGTTTGGTGCTTTCTACCGTCTTTATTACCGATTTGTCTGACTGTTTATTGTATATGTTCAATTGCTCCATGTACAGCACTTTGTATGCAGCGATGGCTGTTTGAAAGTGCTCTATAAATACAGTTGAGTTGAGTCTCTGTTCTCGACCAAATCGGTTTTCGACCAAAAATTTCGAGTTTTTTTATGCCTCGGATGACGATCGAAATTCGGTTCTCGAATAAACTCAGCGCACTTGAATGCACCACTTGACTCCTCTCGCCTTCCTTACAGGAGGAAGTGAAATGAAGTGAAGTTCCTCGGGTAGACGAGGAAGTGACACTTTCCTCATGTAGCGTTCCATTGTGAACAGATGAATTCAATATTAATTTATTTTTTTCGTGGTTTCGGTTTTCGAACAAATCGATTTTCGAACAGCCTTCTGGACCGGATTATGGTCGAAAACCGAGGTATGGCTGTATTGAGTCAAAAAGTAATGCGAAGTTTACTTGGACTTCAAATGGCTGGCATGACACAGAACCTCTTTTATCTCACCGGAGGGGCAGTTGGAGAGCAATCTGGAGAGGTACGATCAGGGGAAACCTCAAAATGTTCCTTACTCAATTCAGATGAAGGGCTGCTGCCTGGAAAGTTCCTGTCCTGGAGGGGGGAGTGTGCTGGAGACGCAAGGGGGTCATCCAGCTCTTTCTGGATATCTTGTGGTGTTTTCAGGAACCTGACAAAAACCACAAGCTAGTTAACACTGAACCAAATAAAAGGAAGATGACAAATAGGAAGAAAAAGAGACCTGAAGAGGAGTTTTTGTCCTCGCTCCTTCTTGATGATGTTGAGTTTGTAGTAGTGCCTTAGAGCACGAGACATTTTTTCGTAAGTCATATTTTTTCGGTTCTACGGGGGACATGTGTCATCATGAGTGCGGCAGGGCCCAACTTGTCATATTTGAATGGCACAAAACTCGGTGCTCACCTTGTGGTGTCCCCACAGACGAGCAAGGCCGTTGGGATCCACCACTCGGAAAATTAGGCTGCCACGGTCTTCCCATCGGATGTATTCTTCATATTGGTCATCACACAGCAGCTTGTAGACATAATCCCACAGTAGCCTGCACTCTGCTCCATATACAGGAAGAAAAAAGTCGAATTAAACACAAGCAAGTATCATCATTGTAGCTCCATGCAAAACAGTTGGGATGAAGGGATTAATTCATTTTTAATTTATATTGCTTCTGAGGATATGAGCAGGTAGATCGGCGTTAATCATGAAGCAGTGATCAGCCCCAAAATCCTGCACACACATTTTGCTTGAAGAAGGGTCAACATTTCAAGCATTGCAAGACATTTGCTTCCAATGGTACCTTGTTTGACGAGCTCCCCGCTCCCTCCCTACAAAAAAGGTTTTGGAGTTATGAGCAGCTGCCTTGTCAGTTTTTTTTTGCTTTGTGTTGCGAACCAAAATATGAGTTCCAAGCAAATTTCAGATACAGTGATGATGAGTGAAGTGGGGATAAAAAGGAGAGAAAAAGAGACGGTCTCTCTTTGTCTCTCTCTCGCTCTCTATCCTTTTTTGCACTTTGAGCCATTTACTCAAAAATATGTAGTCAAATACACATTCACAAGCAACTACACTTGCCTAAAACTCACGTCCTGATGCTCACAAGAAGACTAAATAACTACATACCTGATGTCAATCACGAGGCCACACCTCTTAAAGGCACACCTCCAACCCTCCGGTTGCTGTGAATCTGCTTTTCCCACACATACAACAATTCTGATGAGTGCTATTTTTTTCTTTATTGAAAACACAAAACAAAAAATTGTAGTGTTCTTTTTTTCCCCGTGGGCGAAATGGATGAATGGGATTTCAAATAATTTTAATTGGAAATACTAGTTTTAGGCGGCCCGGTAGTCCAGTGGTTAGCACGTCGACTTCACAGTGCAGAGGTACCGGGTTCGATTCCGGCTCCGGCCTCCCTGTGTGGAGTTTGCATGTTCTCCCCGGGCCTGCGTGGGTTTTCTCCGGGTGCTCCGGTTTCCTCCCACATTCCAAAAACATGCATGGCAGGCTGATTGAACACTCTAAATTGTCCCTAGGTGTGAGTGCGGGCGTGCTTGGTTGTTTGTCTCTGTGTGCCCTGCGATTGGCTGGCAACCAATTCAGGGTGTCCCCTGCCTACTGCCCGAAGACAGCTGGGATAGGCTCCAGCACCCCCCGCGACCCTAATGAGGATGAAGCGGTTCGGAAGATGAATGAATGAATGAATGAATACTAGTTTTATATACATCGTGGATGGTTATTTGTCTGTCTATGTGTGCCCTGCGATTGCCTGGTAACCAGTTCAGCGTGTACCCCGCCTACTGCCCGAAGACAGCTGAGATAGGCTCCAGGAGCTTGGTCACGTAACAAGTCCAATTCAAGGAAGCAGTGTATTTACCAATGCAATTGTGCTGCTAAATGGTTGTGAAACAGGTTTGTTGGGTGCTCCCAGATCATCATTATATCATGTTCATCTTAAAACACGGCAAACAGCATGACAAACACTGCATTCAGCTCAGCTTTTTTCTCCGTATGTGCAGCCACTGGAATTCTAGCCTACTTATAAGTAGGACATCATCATGTTTTTCTTTCCTGCTTTGGCTTTTACATCTGTTTTATGACTTTAAATTAAATGTGCTTTTCTGCAGAGAAATAATCGCGTCTCCGGCTAGATTTATTGATGTGTAGCAGTGGATTTTGATTTTTTTTTAAATTATTTCCATAGTCCAGTGATGTAGTAGTACTAAGGTTCAATCAAAAAAAAAAAAAAAAAAAAAACAAAGCGGGAATTTTATTTCTAAAAAAAATCCATTCAATATCATTGTCAGGAATCTAGGAAACTGTAACATTTTGCAGTTTGAAAAACATTACTCGCAAACACTGGTTCTGAATAATTTTTTAAGTACATCGATCAACAGGCTGTAAATACATAGCTAAAAGTAAAAATTCTCGTTGGATTCAAAACTTAAATCACTGTTTTCTGAAAAAGAATCACGCACAAATGAATAGAAGCCTTTCTCTCACAGTTACGCTGAAAACAAGTCCATTGAAAGCTTACGACACCGCCCACCCCTCACATACAATGCTCTTCTTTCATCCATTATGAAGCGACTGACTCATTTTGCCTCGAACAAACAGCAAAAACACCATCCCCTTTGACTGTTGAGGTAGCTCCACTACTTTTTTTTTTTTTTTTTTTTACAACTGAATGGAATATTAATGAGTAGGCTTCACACAAACAGGATTTTGGGGCTGATCACTGATCAGCGAGTTTGAAAAATATGATTACAGATCCGATCAGAAGATGGAGCAAGATACCTATTGAACCCTTTCAGGGACAGCGGTCACCACAGCGGACAGCTTCTCATGTTATCAGGTTACAGGGTGCATGAAAGGGTTAAAAAAAAAATATATATATATATATATATATATATATATATAGATAGATAGATAGATAGATAGATAGATAGATAGATAGATAGATAGATAGATAGATAGATAGATAGATAGATATGATAGATAGATATAGATATATCTATCTATATCTATCTATATATATATGCAGTACTCCGGTTTCCTCCCACATTCCAAAGACATGCATGGCACTCAAAATTGTTCCTAGGTGTGGGTGTGAGCGCGGATGGTTGTTCGTCTCTGTGTGCCCTGCGATTGGCTGGCAACCGGTTCAGGGTGTCCCCCGCCTACTGTCCGAAGACAGCTGGGATAGGCTCCAGCACCCCCCGCGACTCTAGTGAGGGTAAAAGCGGTTCGGAAATGAGTACTGTGTGTGTGTGTGTGTGTGTGTGTGTGTGTGTGTGTGTGTGTGTGTGTGTGTGTGTATATATATATATATATATATATATATATATATATATATATATATATATTTATATATTTATTTATTTATTTATTTATTTATTTATTTATTTTTATTTATTTATTTTTTTTTGTGATAGGCCTAAGGCGTAGAAAAAAAAGTAGTGTGTTTCCGGTAACCCGACCAACCGAGAATTTCTACGTCAAAAAAAAACTTTACGGTCGGCATTTTTTTCAAACCCTCTACATTTTTGTGTAGAGGGTTTACATCGGTGCAAACTCTCGCCATATTCACGTTGAGCGCATGCGTCGTTTGCCGTGTCGTCTGTCAACAACATTGAAACATGACGGCGGCCGCGATCTCCGGTCGACAGTTTAAACCGCGTTTTCTGTGTTACAGTCGCATGCTCACACCGTAATGTTAAGAAAATAGCATCCATTGATGTATCGAAAAAATTCAGCGAACTATTTGATGAACACCACGGGCCGAGTAAAAACCGAGGGCGGAGGAGGACGGCGGCGGAGGCAGCGGCGGAGGCGGCGGCGCGCCCCGTCCCCCCGAGTCCGGAGCGGGGAGAAAAGTAAATAGGTGGCAGTGGCGCCGACCTGTCTGACCTACCGACCCTATACTGAAATTTCACGTTACCGGAAACACACTACTTTTTTTTCTACGCCTAATGTGCATGGCTGGAAGTTCATGGACCTTCTGCCTAGTGATGAAAGCAATGTTGACGTAATTACAGCAACAGCGACCACTCGTGGTCTTAATTCGAGAGATGTTGGTTGGTTGCTTTTTTCTATTCCGAACATGCAAATGATATACAACAATATTAGCACATAATATACAGTCGAAACAAAATGGAAAGAAGACAGACCAGCAATTTCACCTACATGCCTGAAAAGGGTTGGGAAGAAGTGAAATTGATTCAATGAAATTGATTGACTCTCCATCAATATTAATAAGCACATATGCTATAGATAGATAGATAGATGGATACCATATGTTCTGGACTATAAGTCGCTCCTGAGTATAAGTCGCACCAGCCATAAAATGCAAAATAAATAACACAAAAACATACATAAGTCGCAATGGAGTATAAGTCGCATTTTGGAGGGGAAATTTATATGATAAAATCCAACCCCAAGAACAGACATGTCATCTTGAAAGGCAATTTAGAAAAAAATAAAATAGAAAACAACACGCTGAATAAGTGTACAATATGCTAACGTTACATGACGCATAAACGACGAACTGAGAACGTGCCTGGTATGTTCAAGTAACATATTAAGAGTTATTCAGATAACTATAGCATAAAGAACATGCTCACAAGTTCACCAAACCATCAATGTCACTCCAAATCACTAAATCCAATGGAATCTTCATCCTCTGTGTCACTTTAAAGCAACTCCACGAACTCCGGAGGTAGAAAATGCAGCGCTTCCTCTTCTACGTCACTTACATCAGACTCATCGTGGTTTTATCAACACAGGTCTAGTGCAGCCTCTTGTGGTTTAATGTGAAAATAACATGTGAAATGATATAATAATGTGTTAATAATTTCACTCATAAATCGTGCCAAAGTATAAGTCTGCTAAAGTTGCAACTTATAGTCCGGAAAATACGGTAGATAGATAGTTTTGCCCCAGCAACTTGAGACCGACAGAGGCTTCCCTGCAGGGCATCTTATCGACTGTCTTTTTGCATTCCAAAAGAATGATACCATTTGTGGTTTGAGGAGTGCCTCCAACTGAAACAGTTGGGTTTTCCGCAGCAACTCAGGCTGCTGCTGTCCTAACCAAGCCTTGTTGCATGAACTGTTGAAGTCTTTTCGATATGAAAGGTGAAACGTCTTCAAAGACAAACAGAACAGTCCAGTTGCGATGTATAAACAAATAATAAAAGCGCACAATAGGCCAGTATAAAATAGACACCGTGTTGAGTGCTGTTCATCACTACAAATTATTTTAAGATCCCCTTTGCAGCCCAGCTGCATCAAAATAGAAGCATTGCTTTACTGTTTAGCTATTATCATCAAGTCGGTCAGAGATAACATTCAGCCAGAAGAGGGCGACAGAAAGAAGTAGTTGGAAGGGGAGTTGGGTGAGTTGCCATCGGGACTTTTGGGGAATTACGTTTTTATACCCATTTTGACGCCCCCTGGAGACGCTGGCGCCCTTAGCATCTAACTATTTGGCCTCATGGCAGAGTCTTTTGGGCTTGGGCCTCCCAGAAAAATGAACATTTCAGAATTTATGAACAACACAACTGCAGTTTTGCAAATGTGATGATTATTTCGCATACCACGAGAGAGAACTCCACGTACCACCGCACTTGGAGAATCACTGATTTATATATGGTACAGTATATTCCTTTGGATGCCAACACATCTAACAGGAAGTAAAAGGGTTTACTTCTCGATGTCAAAGGTTTCCCCACACAACTTTAAGTTGTATTCGAGTTTGAATCTTTGAAGCATGTTTTATTGTGAGAAAACTAAGCCTTACCTGGCAAGCGACCGTCAGGTCTGAGCACCTGCCTTCGATGCTTCTCTTGGCAAGTCAGATTGAGAGGTTCCTCTGTGAGTGTTTCAGTTTCATCTTGGATTTCTTTTTCTTTTTTTTTGTCGAGATACAGAAAAAGAGAAGCAGATAGAGAGGGACAAAAGTCACAAACATGTCACAACCGCTGCTGAAATCAAAACAGTGTGAAGTGCATTTGAAATCTGAACAGCCGTGGAGAGTAAAACTGAAACCAAAAGTCTTTCCAGCAAATGCAGTTTGTTTGTTTGTTTGTTTGTTTGTTTGTTTGGGGTGGGGTGTAAAAAGGGTGCAACGTTATTAACTGTAAGGCCATTTCTAGCTCCTCAAATTGTAACATTGCTGGTTTCTAAACAATGCTTGGCATGCATTCCACTTCTTTTTTTACTGGCCATTGATAGTGAATGTGTGAAACGTGTGTCCATTTGCAAAGGTTTATGGTGAGTAATAAATTCAGAACAACACAATTTAGAGGGGCTTTTTTGGTGACAGTTTGACATGATGACAGTTTAACTTGTCACGTTGTTAATCATCAAACAGCTGCAGTATTTCTTTAGCCCCGAATCCTCACATCAACAACAAGCTTGGGTTTAGTGTGTCAAGAGTAGTATCGGCAGGGAGGTTTACAGTTTTATCAAAAGTTCACAAAAGCAAATCAATTTAAAAGTCAAATTTCTTTATTCTGTTTGCTCATAAAGTATTTCATGTGTTCTCTAGGGGCAGGGTGTTGTCAAGACATTATATTCTAAAGCGACTGACTATACCTCTATTAGTACTGTGCGTGTTTTTGAAGGCAAATGCAACAATGTCTGACCTTGCATGTTGTCTGAGAAGGGAGACAGGGGCTTTTCAGTTTCTGGGACAGACATTGGAGGCCTGTCTGCACTTTGGTTGTGACACCTTTTTGGGGGTTCACATACTACACTCCTCCGTTGATTGATCACACATTGCAGGATCTCATACAGAACATCGCCTGCAGACAATCAAGTGTTACATATGCTAAAAGGGGTCAGTCATGCATAACACCTGTGTTCAGCTATACCTGAGCTGGGGCAGCGGTGTCTGAAGTCCTCCTTCGTGAGCAGACACAGGGCTCGGCCATTCATCTCAAAGCGTCCCTTCTCAGGTCGCCGTAGTGAGTATTCCTTGTGAGCCCAGTGAAGCCAGAGGGAGACATCGTCCCTATCCCACAAAGATGGATTTATTCCTGTTGGCATAAAATGCACATAAGAGTCAGTTGAAAAAGAGTGCTTGGCTTTATGTTTGTGGGCCAATCCAGAATTGGAGGACAATTTAGGCATTAATCTTTTTTAAAAATTGACTTTTTATTTGACGTTTTTATTTATTATTTATTTTTTACTCCCGTCAAGAAAAATAAGTAGGAAATAATCATGTAATTTGATCCATCCAAGTCAACCATGAATGGTGCCACTGGCTTTGTTTTCTGCAACCCTATAACATTTAGGCACCTAAAAAAAACATATATTTAAAATGCATTGCCACATTTATTTTTAATGACTATATTAAGTACGTGCCATTTTATTTGAAAAGGAAGCCATTTTTAGTATTATGTACTTTGAAATTCCAGTAAATCAATTCTAATGTTCAAAGTTTTTCCCAAAAAACGATATGCTAGCTCTGTTCGCCACTATGTTAGGAAGTACTGTACCTTGATAATGATTTTTTTTCTGATAATATGAGTGACAAGGCTGCATTGATTTGAGTGGCACGCGCCATTATGGCTGAAAATGTTGAAATAATATGAAAAAAATAGAAGAGGACTTTAGGTCTACCCATGGTGAGAGCAATTACAGTAGCTTAATTATGTCCTCTCTGTTAAATCATGTAGCTTACTTTTTTCTCTTCCTCTAGATGGTTAATCAGGTTTGACTAACAGGGTTCCAGACATGCATGTTGAGAGACACAACTTTAGTGCACAGTACTATTAAAAAAAAAAAAACGAATGGCTTGACAATTACAAGATAGACATATCAATAAAATCAAACCAAAAAAAGTTTATTTAAAAATAGATATCATCGGTTGTAGATTATATGTAAATAGCCAATCATGAGGGAAGGACAAGAGAGAAAAAAACATTTTGGATGGTGCTCAAGAACAATTTGGTATTTGATATCATATAGGAATGCCTTTTACTACATTCACGGTTCCATTTTTTTGTCAGGATACAAGAATTTAGTCAACAAGTGCCTGGTTCTTTATTTCGTGCATGGATTATTTGAATTTTTTATGTGTGTGTGTGGGGGGGGGGGGCGGGGGGCAATAAAATGTTCCTGGAATACGTCATGTACTGTACTATAGGATATATATAACTGGACTCACGGAGCTGTCCGGGAAGATGCCACAGGTCATCCTGTGAGGGAGGGCTGACGTTTAAAATCTTGTCTGGTTGCATGTGATGCCCATTGATTTGCGTTTCATGCATTAAAGTGGGGGAACTTGCTTTTTGACGCCCTTCCTGAAACAAAGTATTCACGTCCGTAATACAATCATTGTCACAGGTAATTCCCCCCAAACCAACACAATGTCGACGAGTGCCCCTTCAGAGACGAACTCACCATCGCTAACAGTGACGTGGACATGATATTCCGGATGAACATGTCCGTTTGCGGCTGTCCCCAAATAAAAAAATAAACAGGCGCATAGACTCACTTCTAATTTGTTTTCCGAGAACACCGCTCTACTATTTTCGAATCCAACCCTTCCGGGAAATGAAAAATGAAAGAAAGATAATCCTCGCGTGGACTGTGCGCAAAATAACTTGATTGGACGAAACGCTTTTACGTCTCATCATTATGAAAATATCACGAATAGTTTATTTTATCCCGCTGGTCGTGTGACCACTGTAATAACTTTCACAACGTTGAATTCACGAAGGAGTGTCTGCAACCTACAGTTTCTAACTAAGCAAACAGTTTGACACTTTTCAAACGACCATAAAAACCGAGCATGTTGAATTTTGAACAGCAGATGGCGCAAGCGTTTACAGTGCGGTTAAACATTTCCAACATTCCAAAATCGAAGAGGTAGCATGATGACGTCATGAGAGGGAAATACAAACGGAACAGCGCTTGGTGTTGTCATCAAGCCATCGCCGAAAAGACACAAAGAAGAGGGGAAAAAGGAGAAATACATTCAATATATTGTCGTGTCGAGTAAGTTGCGTGTAATTTTAACCCCCGTCTGGGTGTTGGTGGCACAGTGACATATTCGTGCGACTTCGGTCACGTCATTAGCAAGCAAGCAGCTAGCTAGTGTTCAAATTTGCAACCTGTAGCAATGTGTAAATGCATATGTCGAAGAAAATGCAGCGCAGGTGTCATAGACTCGGGATGGTATCACGCAGAGAAAAATACATTTAGATACTGTATATATATTTAAGATATACATTTAATGTTAGTTGACCTTCAATTTGCCTAACAGAATGCAGAGAGTTTGCCGTTTGAAGAGAGAACTTGACATGTTGACCAGCGAACCTCCTCCCGGGATTACTTGCTGGCAGAATGACGAACGCATCGACGAACTTCGAGCCCGTAAGTAACTTATTATTCATTTAGAAAGTTTGTTTCTTTGTTTATTTTTGAAGCTCATCGATCAAGTTAATGTGTTTGATGTCCCTGTCTGGACCACAACTTCCTTTTCATTTTCAGATTCAGCACAAAACAGTCACTTTCAGAGACCCTGACGGTCAGGCTCCTCCTTACTTGGTGGATGTCTGGTCACTTTATTGTTCTGTGACTGTGGTCTGATGATTTTCCTTTTACTTACTGTCCCTCATAGAAGGTGACAAAATAAAGGTGTTATAGCCACTTGCCTCCAAATTATGGAATACATTAACACTTGAGTGAAGGGAAGTGTAAAACACATTTGTTTTGGCAGGTTTTCCAGTCGGATTTGATTGTTTTGCTTGGTTGTTTCTTGCATTAAGTTGTACAAAACAGTAAAAGCGCTTTGCGAGTCCATTATGAGTAGTGCTACATAGAATAGGTATAAAAAGTGGGGCCAGGATGAATCATTTCAAAAATATTTCCATAATTTAACTTAATTCAAAAAAATCTTTTCCAGAGAGAAATTAAAAATGAATAACTGAGATGATGTGGTGTGCACTGGGCAGATGCTCTTATAAATACTGATGGTTGCGTTCAGAATTGACAGCTTAGATTCAAACTTATTTTAAACTGGGGTCAACAACCATAACACAGTTTACTATGTTTGGGAGGTTTTGTTATGGCTTGATGAAATTTATGGCTTGTTTTTGTTATTTGTTTCTTTGCATGTCGCCCAGCTCTCAATTTAACATGTTTTCTCCTTTGTGGTTTACAGAGATAGTCGGTGGCTCAGGGACTCCATACGAAGGTGGAGTCTTTTCCCTAGAGATAAAAATCCCAGAGAGGTAATATTTGTGAGATTTAAACATTTCACTCTTCTTATTGAGACATGACAACCAATTTTCTGTTGTAGATATCCATTTGAGCCCCCCAAAATGCGCTTCTTGACTCCAATCTACCACCCAAACATTGACACTGCGGGACGTATCTGTTATGAGGCTCTCAAACTCCCT
This sequence comes from Hippocampus kuda, assembly GCA_901007745.1. Lineage (NCBI taxonomy): Eukaryota > Metazoa > Chordata > Actinopteri > Syngnathiformes > Syngnathidae > Hippocampus > Hippocampus kuda. Next base: position 20,743 of record CAAKHF010013035.1, read on the forward strand.
CCAAAGGTTATAACAAACTGGACAAACCAAATTGTATATGTGCACTTTTATTCATGTTCTTTGTGGTTGTGTGGATTGTAATATTTCTTGCTATGTTCAATCAGGGAGCTTGGAGGCCCTCCTTAAACCTCTCCACGCTTCTTACCTCCATCCAACTTCTGATGGCTGAACCAAATCCAGATGACCCACTTATGGCTGATATAGTGAGTTGTATTTCATATGGTGTAGTGCCAGTAATAATCATTCTGCTGCTACGCAGCTATCTATTTTATACGTTATCTACTATACTTTCAAGCATGCACTTTCATTGTCTCTTGGTTACAAGAGTTGTCCATCACTCTGAGACAACCTTATGTAGTGTCAAGGTTTTTGGAAATCTTCAAGTTGCATCAGAGAGCACTTATGATACTATGCACTTGAGTGGAGCACGGCTTTACGTGTGTTGGAATGCAGGCCTCCGAGTTCAGATACAACAAGCAGCTGTTTACGCAGAAGGCCAGGAAATGGACAGAGGAGCATGCTGTTCAGAAGATGACGGTAATGCTGTTAACCCTTGTGGACCAAAACATCCCATAACAGGACTGTTGACGTACAAACTAAAATTATGTCATGATCTATTAACATGTTGAAGGCGCTAACTTGTCCATATTGAATAGTCCAAATTCAATGTTTTTGTTTTTTACTTATATGCAGTTGATAGTTACTTATACCCATAGCACAATACTGCTTTTTATTGCTTTGATGTCCATAGAGGGCACCAAGCTCAATAAGTAAATAGAAACTATATATGTATGGATAGGACTGACGCCACTGAACATTTTGAGTGGTCGCAAGAAAAAAAAGGATTTAGAAATGACTTTGATATTACACTTTAAAGCCACCATTCCATTATGGTGCCTTTGTCCGATGTGTCGTTAAAAAAAATCAACGCACAAGGGTTAATTCAGTTGCGTTACATTTGATTTGATTTGAATCATGCTAAATCAAACATTTTCTTAAGACACTTCTCCCAAGAAAAGGTAAAAATCACAGTGCTTATAGAATCATGAGCACCAGTTAATATCACAACAGCTATGACTATGGTAACACTAAACATCTCCTGAATAACAGTTTAGTAACACTATAGATTTACTGACATTGCCCTTTGAGCATGTAATTGGTGATCAAATTACAAAGTAGTGTACATATGTTTGTGTTTAGGGAATCTTGGAGAGCAGCCACAAAGACAATGTCCCAAATCAGAATGCACCTTCACGCAAAAGAGCTTCTTGTGATGCAGAGCAGGAGCACCACGAGCTGGCTAAGAAAACCGGCATATAGTTTCACACACTTGTTTCAGCCGCATGCTCGTCTGACACCCTTTTTTCAATGTATTTTGCATGGTTTTAATTTGTGATTTTGTCATTTGAAATGTATATACATATTTATATGTATGTTTGTGTTTTAATAAAGATTACTGTGGTAATTGTGTTTTACATTGTAGTGAAGGCAGAGTAAATGCTGTGCAGAATATGAGGATCATTTTATTCAGACATATGCTTTTCACTTGTATACAACAGTATGTACAAACTACAGAGTAACAAATGTTTTGCTTTAAACAAACTGGATTTATATCTTAAAGTCTAAAATAATATATTTGGTGTTTTATCAAAGGAAAAGAAAGCTGTAATGAGTCAATACTAGGGATGCACGGAGACCAGTTTTTTTTTTCTGTTCTTTTTTAGACCAAGTCAAAGAAGTGATGGAGGCCAGGAATCATTGTAGCATTTTGCACCTTTGTGTCTCAAATCTTGGGCTCTTTTAACCTTGGGTGTTCAAACTGCTATATACACTGTCTATAAAGACATAGCTTGGAAAATACCTTTTCAACACAAAAAAAAAATGCAACGAGTGAAATATTAAAACTGACCCCATGATCCAGGTCAATTGGTGAAATGTAACATGATGAAATAAAGGCCATGATAATGACTAAAGATACTAGAAGCTTTATGTTTAAAACATTGGAACTAAATTGCTGTAGGGCTTAAAATACACAAACGTGAAGCTTTATAAGAATGAAATTACAGTAAAGGTACGACTCTACACTAGCTACAATACACTTTTCCAAGCTGTTTCACCTGAAAACTCTTCTTCTGCTCAACTTCCAATGCCAGCTAGAAACTTGTGTCACTTATTGCTTGTATTGTTTCCTCTTTCATTTTGTTAAAAGGAATTCCTCTTGTTATGGGTTAAACGAGTATTGGACTAACGTTTAGCCAAGTCAGTATTTCTTCAGCAGAGACTGTGGCTTTTTCAATGGCTTGGTTGATGGCTGGAGCAGCAGTTTGGTTGGTTGGTTGTCCGAGGGTCCTTAGCTGCTGCGGAGGCTTGGATCACAAATTGGTTAGTTGGTAGAGCTGGACCTGGATGATAAGTTACTTGTGAAGGTGCAAATTCATTGTCCTCAAATGTGGAATTGATGGGCAATTTTTTTTCCCAATAAAAGTCACAATTGCATTGATACATTCAAGTTAAATTTAGGTCATTGTGAATGTAATTTTTTTAAATGTTAAAACTTACCCCAGGAAAGTTGGTTAAACCTGAGTGCATTAGCGGTTAGCTATCTTGGCTTAGGGCTAACATTTGCCATAAACAATCTCAATGAAATATAGCTACAGACACATAATCAACATGATACACATTTGATGACTTCAACTACAAAGTTAGGCTATAATCATAAACATAATTTGAGCAAAAAAAGAAAACAAAATTCTTAGCTCACTATCAGGATTTCCCCTAAAAAAAAGTCAGTATAGCTTGTTTCTGATTGGAGCAACTGCAAAACAGACCCGTGTCTCTCCTACTTATATTTGAGTGCTTGCTGATAATGTCAATCGTGCCCCAATCTCACCCAATACTGGCATCTGTGCATCCCTAATAGCATGCTAGTTTGGAGGTAGTTGCATGTGCTGTACACACGCTTGGTCTACCTTTAAATCCCCAGATAATTGGCTAAAATGCAATGAGACATTATTCCTCCCTGTCCCCCATCTTTTTGTGGAGGTGCTATTTGATGTTTCAGACAGAACAATATAAATGATGTGAATTTTTTCCACACATTTGTATTTGCTTGCTTATTCCAGTTAATCACCTGACATGCTTGACAATGAATCCTTTCATTGTGAAGTCACTCAAAAGCAGGAATAAACAGAAATAATTACAGTAATTATAACCGGGCAATGTGTAACTTTGAAGCCGCATGCCTGTGATCAGTCACATTTTAATATAGCATTTATACATATAACTCTGTTCTTGATGCTAGATTTGAAGTCCACCCTGCTTGCAAGTTCTCCAAGGTGTCTTCATTTCAATGGGGTCTATTTCAGCTTTTACTAGATCTTTCTTGAAGATACTATATGGAAGTCTGCGACTGCAGTCCACTGAAAAGGGTTCTAAAATTGTCCTCTTTGTTTGCATAATGATATTTTCATTCATTATTGCAGCGGAACTTCTTGTTGCACGTTCTCCTGTTGGAGGTACTCTACCACTCATTGCTTTTCAAGAGTACTCATCTATTCCATGTGGTCTCATTTAGAGGTGCTTTGTCGACTCAGGCCCTGGACTAGTATTGCTGCCACGGTACATGATGACCCGTGAGTGTCTGTAATGCCCTGCTTTTCAGGCAGTTAGCTTGGTCATTTATGGATTTGGAGCAAAGGAGTCGGTCATGGTTGAGCGATGCATCGGGCAGTTGTTGCAAATATCTTGATTCAAAGTCTTCAGACATCCTTTATTGTCAAGGCTCCCTTGTTCTTTCGGTCTGTCTTTACCTCTGACAATGGTTGTCTGGCAGGAGATTAGAGGAACGGAAGAAGTAGCGGAGCACTGAGACAATCTAATTGGGTCCATTTGAGAGTGGACAGAGGAGGCCCTACTGCACAGGGTGCTGGCATCGGCCAGCGACAGTTGTGTCGATGTTTCCGAGCAGGAGCTCTTCTCTGTCTCCACAGAGACCAGCGAGTCTGTGGTGCGGTCGCGGCGAAGCTGCAGAGGCCCTTTTGGGCAATACCAGAAAAAATACTGGGAGTGGTGTCGTGTGAAAAGTAGGAAGAGGAGCGGATTCAGGCAGGCAGGTAGAGGCTGAAGAAGCAAAATGATTGATTTGAGCACCTCCTCTCCGACAGATAAGAGGCCCAGGAGTGAGCAGATGGAGAAGAAAGCCACTGGCACATAGAGGAGGCCGTTTGTGAATATTAGCCAGGCGACGTGTTTGATCATAGCACAGTCCCACAGGCCCTCACATTCTCCTCTCAGTAATTGCCAGTAGAGTCGGATGTATGAACACGTTACTACGAGTAGGCAGAGGGTGTTCATCATAATGAGCATTAAGGGAAAGACCAAGGAAGATGGTAGCTGAGAAGCTGAAGGTGGTAATGGTGTTGGTAGGCAGAAAGGAGATGATCCATACTCCCCAACTCCAAGCAGAGGAAAACAAGCTACAATGAGTGAGAGAGTCAGACACAAAAGTGCAAATATACGCACACTTCTCAGTGAGGACGGCTTGCCGTAGCTGCGGGCACATGTCACGCTTGCTCCGCATTGCACAGCCGCCAATGTCAGCAGCAACACACTTGCCTCGGAAGCAAGCACCCATACCCATCCGGTCACCTGACACCCTGGGCCTCCTTGCCAGGGGGCACCATGTTGGTTAAAGACTCCCATTGTTAAAGCATCTACAAGGGCCAGTGTGCTTGTACAAACACCTGTCAGCAGATTAGAGGCACCCATGCAAGCCACCGTGAATCTTAATGGCGACAATGGGCACGGGGAGCTGAATAGAGAAAGGAGCAGCAGTGAGTTCCCCAACAGTGACACCAGGGAGATGGTCCATAAACCAACACGAACCAACCAACTTCCCAACAGAGAGTCGCAGGGACGGAAAGGACCTGTGACACCAAACATATGCAATCCATCAGCATTTGAACAAAATCTATCAATTCATCACCCCTAAATTGTGTCCTGGCAAAGTTCAATGAAATCGACTGCATTCTCAAACTGCGATTCAATCAATAAAAATTCAGACCTGGTGTTGGAGTGCACTGGACAGTGGCCTGAAGTTTGGACTCCTCTATTTCTAACTGGAATTCCTCTAGGTCGGGATCATCTGGAATCATTGGGATCAACATTTAAGAACTCCACAGCTTTAAGCTTTACAGGATGTAGCCAGATTGATCATATGGTATACTGTACTTAGGAAAATGACACTGCTGCTTCTGTGAACGGTGTTCATTTTTATAAATGTTTTGAGTAAAATATTTACCTCGGTGTGGGTAAATGGCAGCAGTTCTCTTGTGCAGTTCATCATCAGCGTTGCTTTGATCACTGTCCCACTGGTTGACTGTCTTGTAGCTGTCACAAGAACCATACACGCAGCACTGGTAGGCATACGGCATCTCAATCACCCTGCAACAGACAGCCATGCTAAAATGACTCGGAATCAGGAGAATGTGATGAAGTCGCGTCAACGCTACATGGCCATTAGTAGATCCGCCGCACACCAAGCGACACGGTCCAACCTAACCGACCCGGAAAATCTAAAAAGACATAAAGGCGAGATTGCGGATATTTGATAGGCTGTTATCGCGGAGTTTACGTGCCAAAAAAACCCGTGATAAGTGAAATCCATGAAGTAGTCATCTTTATTGTTTACTGTTATTACGTATACAATACTGTATTGAATGAAACCAAGGATGAAAACTCTTTTCAGTCTCAAGCAGTTAAAAAAAGGCAAAAATATAAACGTTTTCTTACAAACAACTGACAGTTTTTGAGAAATATTGTACAGAACGTTTCATTGACATTGTGAGTTTTGTCATGGAGAAAATTGGCAAGCTGTACAGCGATAAGGCGCGGAGACTCTTGACATAAGGCTACAGTCTCTTAGCCAATCAGGACGCAGAACACAATGCACTGTTAAAAAAACTATTTTTATTTCTTCCAAACTCACTTACTCAGTTTACCTTACAAAACCTTCCCATGTCTGCAGATATTTCAACAAGAATGAACTTGTTGCTAATAAATGTTTCTTAATTTTCAATGGTCAAGGTTAGTTTAGTGCTTTCATAATGACTGTGTGTGTTTAAGTGTTCGCTTTACCTTAAACGAGGGAAGTGATCGGGGTTGAAGGCATCATATAATTCATTGTTTCCCTTGAGCTTCAGATGGGTGAGACCCTCCAGTCCAGCAGATGGCACTGAGCTAAGCCTGTTTTCAGTTAAGTCCCTGGGATGAGGAAAGAAACCAAGAAACAAATAGTTGGATTTCAGATCAATCCTTGTCAAGTTTTAAAAACGACCACAAAAGATGTGCAGTATTTTCCCCGTGGGCTACGGAATGTTCATAAACATTCATTCATTCATTCATCTTCCGAACCGCTTTATCCTCACTAGGGTCGCGGGGGGTGCTGGAGCCTATCCCAGCTGTCTCCGGGCAGTAGGCGGGGGACACCCTGAATTGGTTGCCAGCCAATCGCAGGGCACACAGAGACAAACAACCATGCACGCTCACACTCACACCTAGGGACAATTTAGAGTGTTCAATCTGCCTGCCATGCATGTTTTTGGAATGTGGGAGGAAACCGGAGCACCCGGAGAAAACCCACGCAGGCAACGCAGAACATGCAAACTCCACACAGGGAGGCCGGAGCTGGAATTGAACCCGGTACCTCTGCACTGTGAAGTCGACGTGCTAACCACTGGACTACCGGGCCGCTTTGTTCATAAACAGTTCTTTGGAATTCCATATTAGCAAAGTTCTTACACAAAAACATTACATAACAACAACAACAACAACAACAACAAAAAAAGACCCGCCGTCTAGCACCATGTGTTACTTACAATTTGACCAAAGAATGCAATGAGGCAAAGGCATCTTCATGGATCCAGTCTATCTTGTTCCAGCTTAAATCCCTGACAAAAAAAGTGAACAAAATAAAACATCCATCCATTTTCCATTCCGCTTATCCTCACGTGATGGAAGCCTGTCCCAACTGTCACCGGGGCAGTAGGCGGGGTACACCCTCAACTGGTTGCCAACCAATTGCAGGGCACACGTAGACGAACAACCATTCGTGCTCACACTCACACCCAGGGACAATTTAAAGTGTTCCATTCACCTGCCATGTATGCTTGTGGAACGTGGGAGGAGCCCGGGGAAAACCCACGCAGAAAAGCCACGTAGACACGGAGAGAGCATGTAAACCCCACAAAGGAAGGAGCCACAATCGAACCCTGCCCCTCTGCACTGTGAAGCGGATATGCTAAGCAGTCAATCACTGTGCCGCCCAAAATAAAACTATTTTGATTACTGTATGTCTCTGACCAATAGATGTCAGTAAAGCTGCATATGAGTGTACGTTTAGGACCCTCTTTGCCATTATCAGCCTTTTGAAGTGTTAAATTCCCTTATTGGATCTAACTTATCTCGTTGTCTGCCTGCCACACAGGAGCACTTTCTATAGATTTTACAAAAAAATAAAAGAATTGAAAAGTCTGTGGGCGGCCCGGTAGTCCAGTGGTTAGCACGTCGACTTCACAGTGCAGAGGTACCGGGTTCGATTCCAGCTCCGGCCTCCCTGTGTGGAGTTTGCATGTTCTCCCCGGGCTTGCGTGGGTTTTCTCCGGGTGCTCCGGT
>CAAKHF010013036.1:0-18685 GCA_901007745.1 Hippocampus kuda
TCCAAGTCTCCCTGCTGCAACACACCTGATTCAAATGAACAGGTTCAATGTCAGGCTTCCGCATAGCTTGCTGATGATCTGATCATTTGAATGAGGTGTGTTGCAACAGGGAGACTTGGAAAACATGCAGGACAGCGGCTCTTCAGGACCTGAGTTTGACACCCCTGCTCTATAGGATTTCAGCAAAGTGGAGTAGGGTGGCAGAATGACATTTAAAAATGGGTTACTGTTGGTGGTGAATCACTCTCTGATTTTGTTCTGTGGAAGTGGATGTTGTTCCAAATGTTCACAAACACCCAGGATGGTGTTGTTGGCGGTCCAGGAGGATGTCTCTTAGTTCCGCTAGGAAGGTGAGGAGATGTTGGGTGTTGTAAGACCCAAGGACAGCATGCGTGAACAAGCCCCTCTGAACCCATGGCTGCTTAGAGAGTAATATTACCCCACCCCCCACCCCCAGGCTCCCGTTGGCCAAGAATGACGTTGCGGCCTATTTGCCTATTGGTTTTTCTGCAAATTGAAACCAGCCTCATCCAGAAAGAGGTACTCATGAGGTCATTGTGTCCAACTGTAATACCCTCTGTGAAAATGTAAAAGTGTGGCCCGGTGGTCCCGTGCTTAGCGCGTAGACCTCACAGTGCAGAGGTTAAAATAAATAAATAAATAAAAGATTGTGGCAAGAGTGCATGTGGATATGTTAAATGGGACAAGTAATGCCATCATGGCTTAATGCACATTATTGGCTAACAGCAGAGCTTCATACAAAACAATAGAGGCTACATTTGTTTGATTTTGCTTACACATAGAGATAAATGCCATTGGTAGCTAATTTGCAAGAAGTTAGTCCTGTGCAACCAATGATAATTTCTCCCAACAATAGAATAATGAATTTCTTGTCAACTGCTAAAAATGATACTAACCTGAATTCTGCCGTCAGGATACTGATTTGTGTTTGGAGTAGTTTTATACTGTGCAATATATCTTTTTTTTGTTTTTCTTTTTCTCCTGGTAGCTTACAGGGCGGCCTGGTGGTCCAGTGGTTCGCGCATGGACCTCACAGTGCCGGGTTCAATTCCAGCTCCGGCCTCCCTGTGTAGAGTTTGCATGTTCTCCCCGGGCCTGCGTGGGTTTTCTCCGGGTACTCTGGTTTCCTCCCACATTCCAAAAACATGCATCGCAGGCTGATTGAACATTCTAAATTGTCCCTAGGTGTGAGTGTGAGCGCGGATGGTTGTTCGTCTCTGTGTGACCTGCGATTGACTGGCAACCGGTTCAGGGTGTCCCTTGCCTAGATGCCCGAAGACGTCTGGGAAAGGTTTCAGCACCCCCCCCCAGCAGAAAATGGATGGATGGTAGATGTAAAAGTGCACAGGTGTTCAGAACAGCAGTCAATCAGGTTGCACAATATTGTCCCGAAGTAATGTAGGCTACTGGCTCAAATTCCTCTTCCCCTGACTCTGCCTTCATCTATTGTGTTTGTTTGGAATGTTCAGCACACTGTGCACTCTGAACTTGCTTTTATACATGTGGTCACAGCATTAGCAAGAGGTGTCTTCAATTTTGAGTCGTCGTGTGTAATGAGTGACACCAGTTAAGTTCATCTTGTTCAAATATTGCTGACTGTGGCATGCATTTTCACATGAGCTTTCATTTGAGAATATGTGCGGAGTTCTTTTGCAACTTGTGTTTTAGCGAGAAAAAAGTGTTTAGAGGTATGAGAATGGAAGATCGTGTTTTGTGAATTGTGTCTTCGTGTGAAATGTGTTTATGGTATTGGCAAATTGTGGCGAGATTTAGTAAATGTGTTTTGACAACTGGTCACTTGGTTGAGAGGATTGGCTTTTGTGTTTCAGTGCGATCACATAAACGCATTAAAAAAATATGAATTGATCTGGACATTATGCTTCTTGTGTGTGAGCCCAAAAGGAACAGATGTTCAGCCCCCACACTGAAGTCATTGACAAAGCTGCCAAGGATGTGAGAAAAGTAAAGTTGGTTGATGCCTCCCTAGACAATTCTACCTAGAGAAATGGAATGTACAGTCAAGGTGCAAGGTTGTGACATTGGTGCAAAGAAGGGACGAATAGAAAATAGGAGTATGAAGAGTGAGGGAGGAAGAAAAAGGATGGACGATGAGAATGACATTTTGAAAGATATACAGGTGGAAGACTATGACATGTAGGGAAGGGAAAAAAAACTCAACTAACCTATATTTACTGAACACTTTAAAGCAAACAACACTGCATACACTGTGCTGCAAATTGAGTAAAAAATAGTCATACGATAACAAAGACTGACAAATCAATAACATAAAAACGGCAAACATCGTAAAAACTGAAACATTGGTGATTATCTGAGTCAAAAGGCAGAGAATAAAAATGTGTTGTTTTTTTAAAAACAGACACAGAGGGGCTTGGGTAATGCTTAGTGGGATGTCATTCCAAAGAAGAGGGACCGACGTAAAAGGCCCGGTACACTCTGAGCCTCTGCTGAGCCCTCGTACCTTCAGTAGTGTCTGATCCTCTGTCTTGAGGCACCGGGGAGGTGCAGACCTTAGAGCAGTAAATTGGGGTGAGACCATTTACAGGTTTCTTAGAGCAGTAAATTGGGGTGAGACCATTTACAATTTTGAAAACAAATAAAATAATTTGAAAATGAACTCTAAAATGTACAGGGAGCCATTGAAGGGCGGTTAGAATTGGCCCGTCCTACAAGCACCAGTTAAAAGGCCAGTAGCAACATTTTGGACCAACTGTAGAAGCTTGAGGGAGGACTGGCTGACCCCAAAATAAAGTGCATTACAGTAATCCTGCTGAGGTTTAACAAAGGCATGGATTAAAAAGTGCTGTTGACAAAATAATTTTACCGTAGCCTGCTGCCTAATATGAAAAAAAAAAAAGATGGATTTAAACACCAATTTAAAAATGATGTCCAATTTAGAAAAGGGAGATGGCTCAATTTTTCCCGGTCCTCTGGTGAATATGGGACAACCACAGTTGAACATCCTGCCCAACATTATAATCCAGTAATTCTGGCCCCTCAACATTGACTGAAAGTTTGCAAAGGTTTTCATAATTGTGGCATGCCTTGAATTAAATAGGCACATATGTAGGTATTTATCAAATATTGGTTTTTGATTGATTGGCTGTGTGAAATTTTAAATATAAGATTACAAAGTCATACTCAAGATTTGTGCATGTTTTTTGTTTATTTATTTTTTGTAAGGCTGAATATGTCAGCGTTAAGGCAGTGCATGATGTGCAGTCTTACTCAAATGTACCTTTTTAGAATGACTGTGTTATTGTTTTTAGAGCATTTTCTTTCATTTTCATGATGATTATGTAAAATTACTCCCTGGGAAGACAAATAGCATTCACAGTTAAAAAAGGTGATTCATGCTTCCAGCAGGGGATAAACTTTCACGTTAAAGCTGAACTGTTTTTGCATGCAGCAGCACATAATTTTTTGATGACACATACATTTTGCTTGGCATTAAATAATGTGGGTAAGGGTATAAAATTCTGCTCAAAAACTGCCCAAAATAAAAGACAGCCTTCCACAACAACAAGTTCATTTTCTGTTCAGGTTTAATCATCTTACATTAAGAAGGAATTGAGGAAATACAAGAAGAAAAGTGGACTGAAACAGAGCAAATACTGAAGGCTCCCCATATTTCCCATAAAATTTGATGTATTTATAAAATATAGAAATACATCAGCATTACATTGGTAAATGAATTGAAAAGTAGTATCTGTTATGAATATGAGAAAATTGACATATAAAGGTGTTATAAGGAGTATGTATAAATAAATCCAAAGTTGTATAATTAGCTAAGTATAGTAAACATATGGGTAAAAGCACTTGGTGATATGTAGACTTTTTCCTTTTTTCTGTATTGAAAAATGATTCACATGAATTGTGAATGAAAATGATGAAAATGATGAATTCACATAATATATAACAAGGGGTAGGACTGGATAAGTTTTTTACTTCTTCCTACTCCTTTGAACATATAATTTTTGATGATGACTATTTTCTTTTCCTTTTTATGTTGCTTGCTTTCACTTTTTGCCAACTTGTTGCAGTATTGTATATTTTATAGGTTCAATAAACAAACAAACAAATAAACAGATCATTTGTCATCTGATACTGTACTAGTGTTGGTTTAAATTCTCCATTTAAGACCACCCCTCCTTCCAACAATTATGTCTCTGTCACTTTCTGTCTCACTGTTTTCAGTTCCCTGTGGAGGGGTGCTGACGGGCCGCAGAGGCACTATTCTCTCTCCAGGATACCCGGACCCATATGCCAACTACCTGAACTGTGCCTGGAAAATAACTGTTCCAGAGGGAGCTGGCATCCAAGTAAGACCCCCTTTCTCTGTTTGATATTCATTTGACACTTTGTGTTTTGGATTAAGAAGCAGGGCCTTCCTTCTCTTATGAATAGTCGGTACGCCTGTACCGTTTGCACCTCTTCTAGATTCAAGTCGTGACCTTTGCAACAGAGCACAATTGGGATTCTCTGGATTTTTTTGATGGAATCGATGGCAATTCTCCAAGGCTTGGTAGCTACTCAGGTAAAATAAATTCAAGTGAATGTTATATGGCATGTGGAATTGCAAGTCAGAGCTCACAAGTTCCTGGAGGTAGCACAAATATGGTGATGGAGCAGATAACATTTCATGTGATCTTTGAGCGCACTGTGTAAAACAATCGATGAACGTAGTCCCTGACAAAGTTATCGCACATCTTTTAAGAACCTCTTAAAGAATTCTGTCCTCAGTGTGGAATTGTAGTATTTCTCTGTAGCTCCTGCTAATGGCAATGGTGTTGTCCGGTTTGGGTGCAAATTGATAAGGAGGGGATCCCACAGATGCAGACAGGGATTAAAAAAAAAACAAAAAAAAACATACTTACAGAAAAATGCAAGACCGACAAAGTACAATAAAAGTCCCTGGCAACAGAGAGCCAGGATAAACAAAATGACATAAAACGCTTGCAGCCGGCAAGGTAAGAAATAAACGGAAAATCACTTGCAATGAATCCAATTATACGAACGAAAACAGCATGAACAATAATGAATCATAAATGATACTTACACGCGAGATCAAAAAGTACAAAGATAAACAAACCATGAACTGTGAACGTGACCAAGAGCGTGTGCAAAATTCTAACACTTGGAATTTGTGGAGTGAGCAAGGCGAATAATCCAACATGTGACTGCCAGCATAGATGTCCACCGATTCTAATGTGTGACAGGTGCTGTGCTGGAGGGAACTCCTTCCACTTCCGCAGGGACTGAAATAAAAACAAACAGAAACATGAATAGGTGCTCTTGCCTCAAGTTCTAATGGAAGAACACAGGTCTGAAGTTAGGGATTAGGCTTTAAATTGCAAAAGTGAAAATGATTTTCACCGTTACTGTTTATCAGAATTAAATTAATTCATGGGTAAATATATTTTTTTAAGGGTGAGCTCTGTTGCTGCAGATCTAATTGCTCTCATTGTAATTATAATGTCATTGCTCTCATTGTAATGGGCTTTGATCCGGCAAAAACATTTTGAACAGTTGGTCATCAGAGAAATATAAAGTTGTGTACTTACATGCTTACTATTATCTTTAGTTTCCATCTGCGCGTTTCAAAATGGAAGTTCTCCCACATTAACCTTTTTTTCAACCAAATACTGACATACACTGTTGAAATTAAGAATGGACCCATTCTATTTCCAAAATAGTTTATATTGTGTTTGTGTGTACACCACCACTACCATCACCACCTCCACCCAAAAAATAAATACAGTACAGTCAAACCTCGGTTTTCGAAAGTCATTGTTCTCGACCAAATCGGTTTTCAAGCAAAAATTTTGAGGTTTTTATGCCTTGGATTACGACCGAAAATCGTTTCTTGACCAAATGAGCGCACTTGAATGCGGCACTTGACTCCTCTCGCCTTCCTTACACGAGGAAGTGACGTTTCCTCGGGTAGTGTTCCATTGTGAGCAGACTTGTTCAATAAAGATTTAAAAAAAAAGAGTGTCCGATGTGAGCGGACATATTCAATAAAGATTGTTTTTTTTTTTGTTTTTTTTTAAAGAGTGTCCAATGTGAGTGGACGTATTCAATAAAGATGTTTAAAAAGAGTGTCCAATGTGACCGGGCGTGTTCAATAAAGATTTTTTTTTTTTTTTTTTTTTAAAGCATCGTGTTTGTTGACATCTATGCAAATCGGACTGTTATTTCTGCATTGTGTATCAGCCCCTAATCATGGCACCAAAGAAAGCAAGTGGTTGTAGTAAAGATAGTGAAAAAAAGAGGACAATAGTGCGCAAAACTCTTGCATTTAACAAAGATTTGATAGCGAAAATATGAATCCGGTGTATGTGTGTCTGTGTTGGCTCAGTAGTTCGGCATGCCGAAATCGACGATCTGCAGCATCCTAAAAAAGAAAGACCATCTTAAAGTCACTGATGTGGCTAAAGGATCTCGTGTGTTTAGCAAACAAAGGTCACAAATATTAGAGGAAGTGGAGAAACTTTAACAAACATAAATAAACATAAACAAACAGCAAGCAGTGGACAGTCTTAGCCAAGATACAATTTGTGGCAAAGCAGGACAATTGTATGGAGATTTGATAAAATAAATAAATAAATAAATAAATAAATATGATCCTAGCATTGCTCCTGAAGAGTTTGATTTTAAAGCAAGCAGAGGATGGTTTGAAAAGTTTCGGAAAAGAAGTGGGATACACCCCGTGATTCGTCATGGGGAGGCAGCCATTTCAGACAAGGAAGCTGCTGAAAAGTTTAAAGTTGAGTTTGAAAATCTCATCAAGGCCGAGGAATATCTTACCCAGCAAACTTTTAATATGGGCGAAAACTGGACTTGTGTGGATAAAGCAGTTCAGAAAATGGATGGAGGGATCTTACCTTGTACCGTAGTGTAGGGTTGCAGAGAGAGAGTCCATAGTTACAGCCATTACTTTAGAGTTTATTAGTTCAAGGTGTAAAATAATGTCATCTACCATTGCCACGATGAGAGAGAGAGAGATGTTACTGGAATTTTTATGTTAATGTTTATGTTAAAATTGGTAAAAATAAAACATACAAAATGTTTGTACAGTATTTTACATATTACCTGATCTCTTATTACATCTGTATACAGTTTATGGTGTAAAATAGTTTAAAAAAATGCTTTAAAAAAGTTGTTTTCTAGACTTGGAATGAATTAAAATTTATTACATTGATTATAATGGGAAACATGTTTTCGGTTTTCGAACAAAACGGTTTTCTAACAGCCTTCTGGAAAGGATTATGGTCGAAAACCAAGGTATGACTGTAAATTAATAAATATAAAGAAGAGAAAGAAAAGTCACCTTTTCTTCGTTTTCATGTTGAAAGTTGAAGACTGTAAAAGCAGTTAACAGTTGTTTGTCCCTTGCAGCATGAGTAACAAGTGTCCGTATGGTTTAGGTGGATCTAAATAGGGAATGGAAATATGGAATGCTGAAGTTTGAAATTTATCCTCCATAATACAGGCACGACGATTCCTCAACTACTGAACAGCACATCCAACAACCTCTACCTGACCTTTCAGTCTGACATCAGTGTCTCGGCTGCTGGCTTCCATTTGGAGTACACAGGTATGAGAAGAAACAACTTGTCTGCAACCTGTGATGTTGTTTGTCACTTGGCTCTTCTCTTGGAAAAGACAAATAATAATCCAGCGATTAATCTGAGTGACAATAGTGTAGTTGAATAAGTGAGGTATTCCATCTACTTAGGCTGGCCTTTTGGCGAAGCAGTTCTGAATCTATTTTCGAGTAAACCTTTAGAAATGATTGATAATGTTTTAGGTAGGGGCAGCACAACATGTCTTGGTTCACACAACTGCTCACAACCAAAAGGTTTGAATTAGAATTTTGGCCCTACTGTGCAGTGTTTGTATTTTCTTCCTGTGCTTGTGTGGATTGTCTTCAGGCACTTCCAGTAGTTTTTCCTTTTCCATTTTTCTCCGAAAATGTATGTCAGCATTGTGGAAGACCTTTGAATGGTTATTTATTTATATGTCTTACAATTGGCTGGCAACTAGTCTAGACCACACCCTGCTTCTCACCGTAAATTCGACTGGGATCGACTCCAGCTCACTCACAACCTTAACCCTTGTGCCCTGCAGGTACACTTCCTGTACACCTGCATGCGTTGTGTCGCAAAAACAAATGCATGCCACAGGTTTGAAACCCATGCATGGCATGCATTTGCTTTTGCAACACAACGCATGCAGGTGTACAGGAAGTGTACCTGCAGGGCACAAGGGTTAATGAGGACAATGCTATTGAAATGGATCGATTGATGTTTTAAAAATTTAAATCAAAAAACAAGTAAAAAAATAGTCAGGGTTAGACGGTGCTTTGAAACAACCATTCTCTGGAATGGTCAAGGGCTCCTTGGTATAGTGATCCGGAAGCAAACTGGCTCATCATTCCCAAATGTCAATGACGGGTGGGTGCATATCATGAAGAATGTACATTTTGGTTATTTTAATACAAAAGACCCTGTAATTTTCACAATGTGTTTACAAATACATTAAATATGGTAAGTGTTGAAAACGTGTGAAAAGACTGTAAGCAACCCCAAAATGTTCTTGACAAGCATATGTTCAATGGAGCCCCACTAGTCTAAACATGACATTCTGATTAATATTGCATATGTTAGAGTTAACAAGTAAAATCCACCCGTTTTTGTCCATCTTGCCACTTGCTGTGGACTGAAAATGTCATCACAGTTGCTCATGGCTCAGGTCATGACCAATCATGGCTCAGCTTCAGAAAACAGGTCAGCCGTGATTGGTCGGTCGAAGAATTATACTGCTGGTTTTAGTGTGCATAGTTCGTTTGATAGCGCCATCTGTATTTGTGGGAAGGAGTCAGAAGTGGTGACCAGCATGAAGATTTTTGCCTGCCCTTGTTTTGGATCTTACAACGTGAAAGTCCTCAAGAATGTGTAGGTGTGTAACAGTGATCTTCTCTGGAGTCCATCACTGTCCATTGTGGTCATATTTTGTTCCCTTTTTGAAGTATAACCAAACCAGACTGTGATGAATGAACACAGCACTGGATTGATGGGTATCAGTAATCTTCTCTGGAGTCATAACTGTCTGTTGTGGTCAGATTGTGCTCCTTCTTTGAGGTGGTACCAAACCAGATTGTGATGAATTAACACAGGACTGATTCAATGACTGCTGTTTAGAACTGCCTCAACAGCTCCTGTCGTATGTCTGGGCTTCCTCAGCAGGTGCAGGAAGTACATCCTCTGCTGGGCTTGTACAACTGTGGCGAAGTTAGCTTCCTGAAGTCGATGATCATCGCTACAGTATTGAGTGTGTTAATCTCCAAGTTGTTCTGCACCAGACCACCAGCCTCTCCACTTCCTGTCTATATGCAGACTCATCACTGTTGTGAGTTACCTGACTGCGGTGTCATCTGCAAACGTCAGGAGTTTGACAGCTGGATACATTGAGGTTAGGGTTTGATAAGATAAGAAAACCTTTATTAGTCTCGCAATGGAGAAATTCCCAATTCTGGCATCGATAACCAAGAAGCAAGTGTGACCAGTCCCAACATACTGGTCCTCCCGGGATCATTTGATGGCTAGTTCGCCTTGCGGAAGAAGCCCAAACAAAGAAGAACCAATAAAAAATGTTGGTCCGCACTAGTCGCCTCCGAAGCCACGACACGGGTGCACGGCAGCCTGGTTGGGACCCATTCCCATTGGCCAGTCATATTCCCAGTTGGCCCCAGCGCCCGTTCCTCACCAGGCGCCTGTGGCTGCAGCACCGAAGTGTGCCGGCCCCTTCTTGCCTAGCTGCCCAGCTATGCTCAGTGCTGGGACCTTGCTGTGGTGGCAGTTGTGTTGGCCATCCCACTATGTGGCGTCATATGGTGTTTAGCAGCTGGATTAGGACTGGTGCAGAACCGGACTGTATGTCAAAATTGGGTTAGTATATCAAATGACAATTGAACCACCAAGTTAACCTGGAACTAAAACAATGAGTCAACACAAAAGTACAAATGCCCAGCTAATATTTAGCTTACAGAATACACAGCACACACATACATAGATGCATCTTATGGTAAGGCTGCTAAGATTAGATACATTTTCCTTGCGTGTTCCACAAATGCAGTTTTGTGTCATATACCGTATTTTCTGCACTATTTGGCACACCTAAAAGCATTCAATTTTCTCAGAAGCCGACATTGTGCCTTATAATCCGATGTGCCTTATATATGGATCAACATTCTGATTTCTTGGATATAGTATTTTAAATGTTCTGTAAAGCACTTTGTTAACAGCTGCAGCGGTTGTGAAAGCTCCCTTTAGTGTTGACAAGGACTGAAGAAAGTCCAGGTGGGTAGTGGATCCCAAAAATACAGACTCAGATAATGGTGATACAAAAATATTTTAGGAAAAATGAATGACCCACAAAGTCGAAACAGAAATCGCTGGCGACCAACAGCCAGGAAAACCGATCGAGAATAAAAAGAGCTTGCAACCGGCAAGGTAATATTAGTTACTGAAAATCCACAAAAGAAAATGACAAGAGTCCAAACACATGAACGGAAAACTAGTAAAAAATGACTTGACAAAAAAGACACTTACAAAATCAAAATCTATCGAGACAAGAATGACTATGAGCAAGAACATGAGGTCTCGAAAATAGCACATGGCATGAACAGTGAACAAAGTCAATAATCTGACAAAAGAGACACAATCTTGGCAGTCCTAAAATACGTAGGCGCTTAATTGGGAGACGAGACACAGATGAACTGCTGAAGGGTCATCCCCAACACTCCAGCTGGTGCTGAAAAACAAAAACAAAGCAGAGCAGGACATGACAGTACCCCGCATTCAATGGACACCTCCTGGTGGACTTCATGGCTTTGCCAGATGAACTGAGTGGAAATCCTAGAAGAGGGACAGGTCCAGAATCCAGGAGCGGTGGACCCACTGACGCTCCTCCGGACCATAACCTTCCAAATTACCAAATACTGCACCACCCTGCCTCGACGCCTGGAATCCAAAATCTCCTGCATAGTACATCCTGGGTCACCATCAACAATAAAAGGAGGAGGGGTTAACGGCGGCGGCAACGCATTGGACTCTACTGGCTTGATCAATGACACATGGAATACTGGATGGAACTTGAGAAGGGGCAGCAGATGGAGCTTGACTAACCAGGGCATATTCTATCCATGGAAGGTGTTCAGCCCAGGACGCTGGTTGGTGCAGGCACACGCAGCGGATGGTCGTCTTAAGGTCATGATTTACCCGCTCATTCTGTCCATTCCTTTTTTGGGTAGTATTCTGATGACGGAGCCACAGGAGCACCGATGGCATGACAGAATGTTTCCCATACCTGGTACATCAACTGAGGTCTCCGGTCTGAGATGATGTCCCTTGGTAAGCCATGGAGTCGTAATATGTGACAGACGAGAAGTTGAGGTTGAATTACGAAGGAGATCAATGGCACTGTCGAATGGTTAGTGTTGGGGTAATGTCTGGGCAAAATCTTAACAAAATATTTTTCTCAAATCATAAGATAAGATAAGATAAGATAAGATAAGATATCCTTTATTTGTCCCACACTGGGGAAATTTACAGCCTTCAGCAGCAAGATTGTGGGTAGAAAGAAGAAAGAAGAGAATAGAAAACACAGTTCAATTAAGTGCAATATAAATACAAATATGGATAAGGTCAATAAGTTCAATTAAGTGCAATATAAATACAAATATGGATAAGGTCACAGTACTATTCACATTCACAATTGTTGTCACATAATTTAAATAAGTTTATTATTTATTTATTTATTTATTTTTTATTCAGCAGCCTGACAGCAGTCGGTAGGAACGAGCGGCGGTATCTCTCCGTCTTGCAGCGCGGGTGTAACAGTCTCTGACTGAAGGAGCTACCGAGTGCTGTCAGGGCGGGCTGGAGGGGGTGGGAGGGACTGTCCAACATAGCTTTTAGCTTAGCTAGCATCCTGCTGTTGCCCACCTCCTCCAGAGTGTCGAGGGAGCAGCCCAGGACAGAACTAGCCTTCCTGACTAGTCGCTCCAATCTCTTCCTGTCCCGGGCCGAGATGCTGCCTGACCAGCAGACAATGCCATAATGGATGGCCGAGGCCACCACCGAGTTATAGAAAGTCTTAAGGAGTGACCCCTCATGATATTCTTGCGGGACTTTCTCGAAACAAACACACCCAGTGGACGGCACAATGGGTGGTCTATGTTCTAGATTGGCCGCCACTAGACAGTTGGCAAGACAAAATTGATCCAAATTCTTCACAGAAGGATAATTCCAATTAATATCTATTATTATGTATTATTAGGTATTATGGTATGTATTAGGTATTATCCATTTTCAATCATGATAACAGGGGTGCCCATTACGTCGATCCTGATCGACCGGTAGATCTAGGACAGGTCCCAAGTGTATCTTGAACTGTAGAGGAGAAGGAAAAAACAAACAAAAAAAAAACATTTGAGTGTCTTTTTGTACATGTTAGTAATATATTTTTTTGTGTTAATGTATGCTGCACCCTAATCATCCTATCAGTCTCATTTTCACGAAAAAAATATTTTAAAAATAAAATAAAATAAAATAAAGAAGGCAAATCATTAACCTACGGTGGCGCGTGATCTACGTCACCGGAAGTTGTTAGCGCTCCGCAGTCTGCAATTGCAGCTTGTGATCAGAGCTGTTGCGCTACATCTTTTATCGTCATTATTCTCATTCAGCGTTTGCTTCGTGTACAATTCACCGAGGGCACCGGCAAAGAATAGGAATCTAGAGGGCCCAGGGAAGCACTTTAAAACGGTACGTGTGAGCTATCTAGATAGTTAACAGGCTGCAAAGGTCAGGCCTCTGTGTCAGGCTGTTGCTCATCATGGCGTGCGTGCGTGGTAAGGGGCGATCCTGAGAGGTTGGTTGATCGAAAAGACGATCTTAGGTCCAAAAAGTTTGGGCACCCCTGCCCTAACACAATCGGAGCTGCACGAGATGGCATGATGAAAAACCGCCGAAGTCAAACATGATCCATGAGATGCGTAACTGAATAGGACGAGTCATGTAACTTCTGTCAGGGGCCACCCATCAACATCTGTGACCCGTTTTACCTCTGATAGTTCTTCAGTACTGCTGCCGAGAGCTTCTACAATACAACTATCAATAAAACAATCATCTGCTCCGGAATCAACGGGAGCCGTATAATCTTTACATTTTTTCCCAGACGCAGACACTTCTCCGGGGATTTCAAGTCTCTTAGCGTTAGACGACTAACTAGACCCCTGACCAAGATCAATTTCATGGTTCTCTGCATTGCGATTGAATTGCACTTGGCTGACCGACTCCCAATGACCGAGCTGGGTGGAGGTTTACTTGGACAGTTGACCACTCAATGACTCTGCAGACTGCAATAGAAACAGGAACCTGACTGGAAGCGCCGCATCCGTTCCTCGGGAGGAATTCAACTGCCTCCTAGCTGCATGGGTGAATCGGAGTGAGCCTTGGGTACTTGTACTTGTACTTGTACTTGTACTTGTAAATTTCCTCAGTGTGGGACAAATAAAGGATATCTTATCTTATCTTACCCCATGATGTCGATAGTAGCTGCTCGTAGGCTCGGGTCTCTCCAGTGTAGAGTGGTGGGCACAGAGGTACTTGGAGGGAGATTGGGACTGCCCATATCCCCGTCCCCGGCGTCTCTCCTTCAAATGATTGTTCAAGTGGATCGACAATGCAATGAGTTCCTCAAGGTTGGTGGACACATTCCAGACAGTCAGCTGGTCCTTCTAGGTGGTACTAAGCTCTTGACGGAATCTGCTACAAAGAGCACAGTCATCAAAACCTCTCTCTGCAACGAGAGTGCGAAAAACTATGGAATAATCCGCTACAGATTGCCTCCCCTGTACACAATACAACAACCAGCCTTCGGCCTCTCTTCCCATAACAGGGTAGTTACTACCCTGCTTCGGTTCCTCGAGAGCCATAACCTGCTTATTTTAGATCCCCCTCTCCTGCAACACACACTTAAATGATCATCTCATCAGTAAATTCCGTCGTGCCTTAGAACTATCGGTTACATAGGTGGATGGTTGCTGATCAAATATTAAGGAGCACTGGTGAACGAATTGCCCGCATAATCAAGGCTCACCACCATAGCATGATGGCTGAGGCAAAACTGCGGGAGCATGAGGAATTCCCAACATGGCAGTGTGGGAATCCGAGGTGGGTGTCATGGGCTTCATCACGGGCTTCATCTGTGATACAAAGATGCTACGACAAGGGAGAGCCTGGTCACAATGCCATTAG
Organism: Hippocampus kuda; assembly: GCA_901007745.1. Lineage (NCBI taxonomy): Eukaryota > Metazoa > Chordata > Actinopteri > Syngnathiformes > Syngnathidae > Hippocampus > Hippocampus kuda. Next base: position 14,367 of record CAAKHF010013036.1, read on the forward strand.
GAACCCCCCTGTGACAAGAGGGTTCCTAAACCCATATCCCACAAGTACAACAGCTTAAGAGAAGAGCGATTGACCTCAGAGAGAAGATCATTAAATTGTGGGTTACGGAAGAGAAGGTGAGAGGCAACATTCAGGGCGACCCAGAGAGATGTTAGCCTCCTAACAGAGCAAAGCAAAGGTGTAAAGCTTAAATAAGAATTTCCTAAGAAATACAGAAATATGTCCACAGATGAGGCACTTGAGACTGCCAAGCAGACTCCTAGCCTTGGCTACTTGCCTGAAGAGTTACACAAGAGAGGTCAAGGCCAGGACAATAAACACAATGTTCTCCAACAAACCAGCTCACGTCACCTCTCAGTGGGAAGGTAGCGAGACTGAAACAGAGCACCCACGGGTGAGACAGTGTAATACTGGAAGAGTACATGGGAGAAGGAATAATACCAATGCCCAATGGCTGTCAGATTTACAAACAGAGTACAGCAACATTCCAGAACAAGAACCAGTCATCCCAACTCTGGCAAATATCCAAGCAAGAATGTTGAAGATGAGGAGCTGGACAGCACATTCCATCAAACAACCGATCTATAACCTGCCTCAGCACCACATGGAAGCCCTTACCAGGCATTATAGTAGCCAAAATAAGTAGGAATATGGATCAGTACATGAGCAAAGAACACAAAGCCATTGGTAAGAACACCATGGGTGCCAAACACCAACTACTGGTTTAGAGTGCAATCACCCAAGACTGTAAAATCAGAAGCACCAATCTGTGCACTGCCTGCATTGACTACAAGAAAGCCTATGGCTTAATGCGGCACACATAAATACTAAGAATGGTTGTATCTCTATAACATCAAGAGGATTTTAAGAACCCTCATCAAGAACTCAATGAGGCTGTGGACTACAACTCTGGAGGTCAACTCAAAGCCAATTGCACAGGTGAATCTCAAATATGGCATATTTCAAAGAGATGCTCTGTCACCACTGATGTTCTGCATAGGCCTGAACTCACTCAGTCATATCATACCCAAAAGTAGTGCTGAGTATCGGTTCAAAAGTAGAATAACGGTCAGCCACCTACTCTGCATGAATGACATTAACTGGGATGCTCAAAACGAGCGCAACATTGACTCCCTGATTCATTTTTTACTTGGTCTCCGCTTTAAGGAGATATAGCCAGGTAGGTGAGAAAACAATTTTTTTATTGATTTCATTACTTTAGGGGCCTTCACTTCAGCCTCCCCTAACATTTAAGCAGCTCTCCTAAAGCCATACTTATATTGTATTCATTCTTCCATGAAATATTATGCTTTATATCGCAAATGCAGTCCCTCATTGTGTGTTATTGAGTGAAGTGTGCAGAGGCCAGTGTTATTTCTGTATAAGCTAGATAATGTGACAGCATAATGAATCTATTTTTCACACCCAGGGGAAGCATCAACTACTGTATATGGGATGTTCGTTTCTCAGCAACATATGCAATGTTGTAAAGAAGAATTATATGTATAGCCTACCAGTACTCTGTTGTCTTGATGAAATTAATCATGTCTGGGCCTTTCCCTCCATCAATCTATTTTCAACATCGCTTATCCTTAACAGCATCGCGGGGGTTCTTGGAGCTTATCGCGGGTGACTTTGGGTAAAAGGCGACTACACTTTGACGTGGTTGCCAGTCAGTCATAGGGCCTTTCCAGATATTGGTAAAGAATGATTTATGTCAAAACACTGTAATATTACAGACCGTCCCATTTGTAACACTAGACCATCACTAACCTCTCTCTAGCTACTGACCATTCAGCATAAAATCAGTCTGTTAGTTGAAGTTATAATTAATTCAATGAATTATTGTCATTCATCCACCCAATCTCTCCTGCTTATCCTCACAAGGGTCACAAGTGTGTTGGTGCCTATCCTAGCTGATTTTGGGCGAGAGTCGGGGTACATCCTGAACTGGTTGACAGCCAATTGCAGGGCACAAATACAGTAAGACCTTTCATGCTCACATTCAAACCTGCGGACAATTTGGAGTCTTCAGTGACCTACCATGCCTGTTTTTTGAATTTTGGAGGAACTGGCATACCTGGAAAAAACACAAACTTGGCACGGGGAGATCCTGCAAACTCCACAAAGCAAAGGTGTGGCCCACAATTGAGTCCACAACCTCAGAACTGTGAGGTGATGTGCTAACCAGTAGGCAACATTGCTAATTTACTTTTGCTAACATTACTTTTATCCCTCCATCCATCCATTATCTGAACAGCTTTATCATCACGACACAGGCTGGAGTAGGCTCCCAGCTGACTTTGGGCAGTAGGCGGGATACACCCTGAATCTGTTTGCCAGCCAATTGCAAGGCACACATAGAAAAACAACCATTCACACTCACACCTAAGGACAATTAAGAGTATTCAATTAACCTACCATGCATGTTTTTGGAATGTGGGAGGAAACCGGAGTACCTTGAGACGCAGGCACAGGGTGAACATGCAAATCCCATTCAGGAAGGTCAGAGCCTGGAATTTAACTCATGACCTCTGCACTGTGAGGCAGATCTGCTAACCAGTCAATCACTGTGCCGCCCTATTATTATTATTTTTAGTAGTAGTAGTTATTCTCATGACCAGGGCTTGGGAAGTCCGGCTCCTTGAGAGCCTTATGCTGTCTGTTTTAGATCGTTCTCCTTCAAAAAAAAAAAAAAAAAAAACGCGCTGACATGGGGAGAACATGCAAACTCCACACGGGAAGGCCGGGGCCGGATTTTAACCTACGACCTCTGAACTGTGAGGTGTACAGGCAAATCAGTTGACTACTGTGCCACCATTCTTCTTCTTATTATTATTAGGGATGCAATAACTTCACAGTTACGGTACGGAATGCTTGCGATATTGTAATAAGAATAGAACCCGAATTCCGATGCAGTTCAGACATTGTTTTAAACATAAATAAAAACAGAACACAATTGATTTGCAAGTCATGTTCAAACTATATTCAGTTGAATACATGACAAAGACAAGAGATTTTATGTTCAAAATTATAAACTTTATTTTTTTTAGCAAGTAATGATAAACCCCTCCGTGAGTCGTCACCTTACCGTGGTGGAGGGGTTTGTGTGTCCCAATGATCCGAGGAGCTAAGTTGTCTGGGGCTTTATGCCCCTGGCAGGGTCACCCATGGCAAACAGGTTCTAGGTGGGCCAGACAAAGCACGGCTCAAAGACCCCTCATGACGATTACAATAAATGGATCTAAGTTTCCCTTGCCCGAACGCGGTCACCGGGGCCTCCCTCTGAAGCCAGGCCTGGAGGTGGGGCTCGATGGCGAGCGCCTGGTGGCCGGGCCTGCACCCATGGGGTCCGATCCTCGGCTGCAGAAGCTAGCTCTAGGGACATGGAATGTCACCTCTCTGGCAGAGAAGGAGCCCGAGCTGGTGTGCGAGGTAGAGAAGTTCCGACTGGATATAGTCGGACTTACCTCCACACATAGCCTGGGTTCTGGTACCAGTTCTCTCGAGAGGGGTTGGACTCTCTTCAACTCTGGAGTTGCTCACGGTGAGAGGCGCAGAGCAGGTGTGGACATACTCATTGCCCCCCGGCTCAGTGCCTGTACATTGGGGTTCACACCAGTAGACGAGAGGGTTGCCTCCCTCCGCCTTCGGGTGGGGGGACGGGTCCTGACTGTTGTTTGTGCATATGCACCAAACAGCAGCTCAGCATACCCACCTTTTTTGGAGTCCTTGGAGGGTGTGCTGAAGAGTACTCCTGCTGGGGACTCCCTTGTTCTGCTGGGGGACTTCAATGCTCACGTGGGCAATGACAGTGAGACCTGGAAGGGTGTGATTGGGAGGAACGGCCCCCCCGATCAGAACTCGAGTGGTGTTTTGTTATTGGACTTTTGTGCTCGTCACGGATTGTCCATAACAAACACCTTGTTCAAACATAAGGGTGCCCATATGTGCACTTGGCACCAGGACACCCTAGGCCGCAGTTCGATGATTGACTTTGTGGTCGTATCATCGGATTTGCGGCCGCATGTTTTGGACACTCGGGTGAAGAGAGGGGCGGAGCTGTCAACTGATCACCACCTGGTGGTGAGTAGGCTCCGATGGTGGGGGAAGATGCTGATCCGTCCTGGCAGACCCAAACGTATTGTGAGGGTTTGTTGGGAGCGTCTGGCGGAATCCCCTGTCAGAAAGAGTTTCAACTCCCACCTCCGGCAGAGCTTTTCCCATGTCCCGGGGAGGTGGGGGACATTGAGTCCGAATGGACCATGTTCCGCGCCTCTATTGTTGAGGCGGCCAATCTGAGTTGTGGCCGTAAGGTG
>CAAKHF010013045.1:0-21314 GCA_901007745.1 Hippocampus kuda
TAAAGAATACAGAGAATAATTTTGTTGACATATTTATGAAAATAAAATAACATGAATTAAATTTGTTATTGTATGAATGTTTAGGCCAGCAGAGAAGGCCTTGCTGGCCCCGAGGGTCCGCCACTGCTGTTACATTACCCTGAAAACGATGTGCTAGATTAAAAACAAAAAACAAGGGACCAGTGCAAAAAATCATCTACAAATGTTTACTTGCATCTCTGATTAAAAAAAAAAAAGAAAAAGAAAATTGTCACCCAATGGATTAAAAAACCCACTGGTGATACGATGACACTGAAAATGACCACTGCAGTTTGACTGAGAATCAAACAAATATTTAATTGCAATATTGAAGCTGTGTTGCTGTCGTGTCTTTGAACGTCCAGCAAGTAAGGCAGCATATTTTGCAGCAGCGTGTGTTGTGATGTCACAACTTTGACAAAAGAATCCATCTGAATTTAAATAAGGATCAATATTAAATACCTACCCCTAATTAACAGTGGAACCTCCAAAGTTAAACTTAACACAATTTGCATTTCAACAAAAAGTTTCTGGAGAAAAAAAGTGGGCATTTCTGAAATTATTACATCACGCTCAGTGAGCAGCTAAAGCATCAACAATGCATTTTTTTTAAATTGGAAAAGGAAAAGTGTAAAGGGCAACTGAAATGCAAACAATCAGACTGCTCAACATAATATGGGCATGATTACATTGCATATTATATTATTTTTTTTGCAAGCAGATTCCAATAAATAGCGCAGAAACTACCCGTGGAAGATGTCAACAAACGTTCGCCACTTTGCAGCTACTCTGCATCTTCAAATGATGAGTAGTTTTGCTTTATTGTAGCTTTAAAGATGTTTGATGTTTGTGTGTAGGGATGTTAAAATGTGACATAAGACGTTGCCTGTTGTGTACATTTAAAGCTTTCAGAATGATAACCGTTTTGAGTTGCATGAACGCGATACGTCCATCCAATCACAACAATTCGCATAATGGATTGGGTTCAACATTGAAGGTTCCACTGAATATTGTGCGATAGCGTTTGGTGTACGCGTTGTCCACACTTGTCCAATTTAATTGTGGTTCTGTGCAATCAGATTCCTATGAATGTCCACCAACAGTCTGCACTCCACGTAATAATGATGTATGTCCTCACCCCCACATGACAAACCTGCTTGAGTCTTTGTGAAGCAGTCATGTAGTAGAACAGCATGAAAAGCATTTTCAAATATTTCCCAAACAGTATACATGTACAGATTCACTTCTTGGTGTCATTGTCATGTACATACAAAACCACAACATAAAAAAAAAACAAAAACAAAAAAAAACCTCCATGCCGTTACACAAAACTAAACCAGGTTAAAAATACAAGTTGTTTGCTTTTTTTTTTTTTTAATCTTTAAAAACTATATACAGATTAGCAAAAGTCATAATTCTCCATTGACACACACAGACGCGCGTGTGTACATTCATACAAAAGTCTTTGGCTGGCGTGACACTTTGTGACCCCCAACTGAGTGTTCATGTAATTGTATCTTCAAAAACAAGCAAAAAAAAAAAAGTGCACACGCACGCACACACAAAAATACCATCTAATGACATCGAAAATAGGATTCTGATGACACGTGTAGTGATATAGTTCCTATGCATTTGCGAATATATAGATATATGTATATATATATACATACCAAAACATACGGGCGAAAGGTCAACTCACACACAGGCCCTTGATTGTGTGTTTGTATGTAAGGTCACATTGAGAAGTGTGATGTAGGAAGGCATCAATAAATAAAGAGAAAGACGCTCTCGCTTGCCTCCATCAGTCACTTTTGGAGTTTTGCGCCGCGTCCAAGTTGACCACCTGCAACTCAGTCAGGTTAGTGCTGCTGCCGCTCGACTGGGGCCCAATCACCATCTGGAACGCAAACACAGCCAAGGCGTTAACCTGGGCACTCGCTAAGCAGAGACTTCATTAGGTACGCCTGCCCAACCCCAGGACGCTCAGTGCGGGCTTGGCATCATCGGACTGACGGCTGTTTCTCAGATTTTGTTGAGACTGTTGAACATCATCTCCATGTTTCAAATACGCGCTCGAATTTGTTTTGCACTCTATTTCTGGGCTAATATCTGTTCATAAGAAGTGCTTACAGCAGGGCTGGGCAAAGATTTGTGCTTAAAGGTCCCGTTTGAGTTTTAAAATAGTCATATGATTTTGAAAAAAAATTAAAAGGTGTATTTTTTCATAATTAAATAATTCTCATTTTTATTATTCATGAATATATAAATTACAATTGATTGACTGCTTAATTGTACAGAATAAAAATAGATATTTTATTATTTATTCAAGGGCGGCCCGGTAGTCCAGTGGTTAGCGCGTCGACTTCACGGTGCAGAGGTCCCGGGTTCAATTCCAGCTCCGGCCTCCCTGTGTGGAGTTTGCATGTTCTCCCCGGGCTTGCGTGGGTTTTCTCCGGGTGCTCCGGTTTCCTCCCACATTCCAAAAACATGCATGGCAGGCGGATTGAACACTCTAAATTGTCCCTAGGTGTGAGTGTGAGCGTGCATGGTTGTTTGTCTCTGTGTGCCCTGCGATTGGCTGGCAACCAATTCAGGGTGTCCCCCGCCTACTGCCCGATGACAGCTGGGATAGGCTCCAGCACCCCCCGCGACCCTAGTGAGGATGAAGCGGTTCGGAAGATGAATGAATGAATGAATGAATTATTTATTCAAGGAAAAACCTTTTAATTATTTTACATAAATTAAAACATGGACGAAAAAATGAATATATTTTGACCAGCCAATTGTAGGAGGAAAACCCCCCACTAAATTCTAGCAAACATATAAGACTGTTAATAATGGAACCGCCCAGTAAGTACGAATGGGCCGTATGTGGCCTCCAAGGGTACACTTGGCTCCCTGGCTGCTTTCAAGTAATGCGAATATAAAGAAATGCGTTGAATAGTTGCAAGGCCAGCACGAGTGAAATATTAGAAACAGCTCTCAGTATGATGCAGCGCAGCCGTACACAACAACATCCACATTAAGAATACACATTGTTTGATTCAGAACAACAAAACCTTGTCACGGATAGAAAATTATCAATATTATGATCGTTAGATTGTGCAGGTGCACCAAATGTGATGTAAGTTTGTGGACATCTATTTCTTATACGGAAGGGGTCGCTGACAAGGGTATAAAAAAATGAATCTGGTTATTTTTGTACAAAAGTAGTGCAAATATATTTTTGGTGCTTCAAGTGAAAATTTCCTTGCAGCCACACAAACACGGGGAGACCATGCAAACTGCACACAAGGGAGGTCTGTGCCCACATTCGAACCCTGAACCACAGAACCGCGCGGCAGACATGCTAACCACTGGCCCAAGTGCTGCCTATCAAAACACATTTATGAGCCTGAACTCCAAGAGAACAACGGCGTGACATTGGCGGAACGTGGTGGCAGGTGACGCCCGCGTGCTCTGTTAACGGGTGGCGAGGTCACGTGACATGCGGGTTGCAGAGGGAAGAGCAGAGTTTCACTTGTGAAATGCAGATCTTGCCGTACTGGGTGAAGTTGCACCGCCGAGACGGGGATCTGCACTGTTCCTGGAGGGGCCGTGAGGAACACTTGCGGGACAGACGCTGCCGGGGGGGGGAGCAAGAGGGAGAGGAAGACCCTTCAGTTGTCGCGCTTGCATCAAATCAATGCTAAAAGGGCTGCAGGTGCACGTGTGTGTGTGTGTGGTTGCTTTACCTGCATCGTGGGCTTGCGCGTGAGAAACCTGCATGGCCGACGTGCCCTGGGAGAAGGCGTTGAGCACGGCGAGCCCTCCGTCGGCCAGCGCGGGTGTGGAGGCGTACATCACCGTGTGGGGGCTGGGGTACATCATGTGACCGGCCACAGACGACGGCACCGTTGAGGTGACGATGGTCGCCGGGAGACTCACCGTAGCTGACAGAAAGATGCGCTCACTATTATAACTAGCTAACTATAGGACAAAGTGCGTGCCCACACGCGTGTGCAGTTAGGCGCCAGGAGGTGGCGCTTATTTTCAAATAAAACAAGTCTAGTACCCGCGTCAAGTCCTAGTTCGGCTCTCTTGGGAAATGAGGTCTTTCTTAGCGGACTGTGGGCACACCCTTGACTGGTCGCTAGCCAATAAAACAGCACATATTTAGAAAGAAGCATTCGCAATCATCGTCACCAGTGGACAATTCAGGGAGTTGGGGAGGGCAAACTTTAGTGCTCAAGGGCGAAGAGTTCTTTAAAACAGACAGGTTGAGAAAAAACTAAGTGTGAACCGGTCAGTCTAATATGCAAACTGGTAACAATGATTAGCTTTTTCTGATATCATTATTTAAGTTCATCCTCATGAACCAACTAAGGGCTTTATTCAAATGAATACAAATTGTTAAGTGTAAAATTGATTATGGATTCGGTATCCCCCGCCACCCCCCCAAAAAAAATTGCAAGCCAAAATTTTTACATATGGAAAAAAAAAAACAACTCACATTTTAGCAGAATGGACAGAAGCAGATCGAGATTTTGTATTGACTGTTTTATTCAAACTGGTCTATGTGCTCCTCCTATAATTTCTACTCGGGGAGAGAATCACTTCTACACAAGATAATGTTACGGGGGTGGGAGACCTAAATTCTAATTTGAGTTTCAAGGTGGGAAGAAAGACATTAAGAGGTAAGTCATAACTTGCACACATGATTGTTGTTACAAAATAAATATAATGACAATATCATCACGTTCATTAGAGTGGACATATTAAGGACAAGTGATTTTCTAAATTGCTTGTACACAAATACTTTGCCGTTGCATCTCCAGAGTGCCTGCCCGCTCATCCGGCGTGAAATTAAACAACCAAATGGATCTTTTCTGGAAATGGGTACTGTGGTTCTGAATTTTGCAAACGGTGACATTCGCAGCTAATTCACGTCATTTACATCATAACTGCCCCCATACCGAGTTTCTCAGTGCTCCCCTGCCACTTTCAATCCACAGCCAGACTAGACTGTCTAAAACACTTTCACATCCAACCTCATAGCGCTGCTTTGCATTTTTGTTGCATGCGCCGATTAGCATTAGCCAACAGTGTTAGCTCTAATGAGTGGCATGTACAGCAAGTGGTGGTTTGGTCATTGCATCTATTGCATGATGCACCAAATACACGGACTAATGGCTGAATGTACGAAGCACTGACTCCACAAGCAAAAGTGTAACCCTTGATTTGTGGGGTCTTTTGACGAACCTGACCTGGGTTTCATTTATTTATTTTTAAATAGTCAAAATAAATGCCTGTCTTCTTTAAGTTTGCATTTTATTATTGGATTGTCCTTCACTTACTGACAACTTCGACCTGTGGGAAACATGCAGCCCACTCAGTTTCTTTTCTTTAATCTAGCCTACCAAAGCATTTACATTCTTGAGAGTCCCGCAATACTTCTTAGGGTCAATGTGGCCGTTTCCCCCTCCAAAGTGGTTAGGTAAAATGTATGTACTCGATATACCCGTGGAGTTTGTAGAGGTGTGGGACATCTCGGGGCTGCTCTCACTGTTGGAGATGGTCTGGGTGTTGGGGTGAACCTGAATGGCCTGGAGCTGCTGAGGGACACCCGCCCCTGGAGATAAGACACACACAGGAAGTCACGCAACTGAGCAACAAGACAACAAACAAACCAGAACATGAAAATCGCCGTAGTTGTGCGTTAGATGAAGCCTTGTGAAGAATTTAGGCGCCTGATAGCGAGCCAGACAGCGAATCGGTGCAGCAGCAGTGGTGGTTAATAGCATGGTAGTAGTCGTAGTAGGATTGGTGGCAGGCCAGAGCAGGTCACCTGTGAGGGAGACAGCAGCAGGGAAGCGGAAGACGGCCTGCTGGCCCTGCTGAGGCTGAGGGGCGGCAGTCAGAGTCTGACCATGCTGCCCCTGGAGAGTCAGGGAGTGCTGCTGCAGCTGGCTCAGAGGAATGGTGGGGGTGCCGGGGGGGAGAGGAGTGCCTGCTGAAGGAGGCAGCCGCACATACTCAGACACACACACACACACACACACGCGCGCGCGCACACACACACAGAACAGAGTGGCAGAGGACCGAATGTGAGAAAAGGCTGCTGTGTGGAGAAAGGCACCCTTCAGAGAGACAGAAGCCATACAGATGAGATCACAAAGCAGTCCCCAATCACCACACAGAAGGAAATCAACACGAAAAATATCACGAAGAAATGTATTTTTGTCCATGAGTACGTTGTGATAAGGAAACTTAAAGACTGAACTAGTAAATCGGCATAGTGTACAGTTCAGTCCCGCATATTTGCAATTCAGCCTTCACAGATTTTGTTTTTTCGCTATTGACCATTTTTGTGCCCAAGCCAAAGGGAAAAACAGTATTGCTTGGCAATAATGGTGCATTGCTTTGGCACCATCTTGTGGCATCTTGGTGCAAAGGAACTGTGTTTACATGAGTTGAGGAGCTTAGTTTAGACAAATGCCATGTTGTGCCATCTACGGGCAATTCCAAATGTTTTGTTAGGGCGATTCCTGGCAGATTTTCACTATTTGTGGCTGGGCCATGGCCAACTAAAACGCTATTCGATTTTATTCTCGACTAGCAGGGGAACACCCTGTGAATAAACGCAAAGTCACACATTCATTCATCATGCTGAGGAGATTTGATACTATATTCTCCAAGCCCGTTCCTTATATAACACAGTTTGAGATTCAGCGTCATCCAACGGGGCCTACAAATAAGCTTCAATAAACAGTTTCTGGCTACACTGAGTTGCATTCCTTATGTACTATGAAGCTCAGTTATACACAGGTTAGTTTCGCCAGTACGAGAAAAAAAACTCCCAATAAAAATCAACATCGCCAGTGTCAACAACCTCTCAAAGCAAAATGATGGTGCTTTTCAGGTTTAGTATTGCTTTCGCATCATTTTAGTGCTGTAACTATCAGCACACACACGCACGCACACACACACACACACACACACACACACACACACACACACACACACACACACACACACACACACACGGCCCCACGCGGCCCAGCATGACATTGAGTGATGAGAGTCAGGTGAAAGTTGCACCCTTTATTTGAATGTCGCATGGATGGCTTTTTCTCTCATTTATCCGACCCAGGTACAAGACAGTGATGATGCCATTATGCACTTAGGCGCCTCTGCACAAACTAATTGGAACTAATACAGCAACCGCACGAAGATTTCCCTCCCAGAAATGTAATAACGCAATGAAGGATTCATTTTTAAATTATCTGCGGTGGCTTGCTAATGCGGTATATTTCGACACTCTCTCTCTTGACAGAAATAAAAAACGGGGCATTATTATTATGAGGGCCAATTTTTTATTTTTATTTTTTACAATTAGAGTACTAGACGTCATTAGTTGAGTGAAGCCACACCACGTTTTGACACGGAGACATAAAGGTATCGTAAGAAAGGCATTTTATAGCAGCTTGATGATTCAAACAATCTGTTGCAGTACATGTCAGAAAATAATACATATTTGGTACCTCCCTCTTCTCTTCTTCACGTGCATAATATGTGCAAATGTTCCACAAGCGTTTAGCAAATTTGTTCAGATGTGTGACACCCTCACATTTAGTCACATGCTCGTCAAACAGGCGCTAAGCTTGGGTGTGTTGTTCCACATGCTAATGCCAGACAGGTGGCACAGTGCGGACATTGGAAGGGGTGTTGGTGTGGCCGTGTGTGATCATGTCAGGGAAGGTTGCAGAGGAGGAAGAAGCAAAAAGACTGAAGAAGGAACAGGAGCAGCATGGCTATTATTGCGCTAGCAGTGCCAATGATATAGCAGCCACTATGTGACTGTTCGGCTGTGGCAGAAGACCACAACTACCAAGTGACGTAGACGGCGGCACCGACAGTCTGACGCCATAAAGGAAAGGAGGTGATGACCATCTAAGCATGTTCTGCACGTTTCTGTACTAACTGATGCGGGGGTTATGATATGCAGTAAAATTCTGCCTCCAAACAAACATGATGCAATGATACCAATATTGCCTTTAGCAATACAGTTATGTGTTCTAAACAACTGCATCACCATTTTGAACGGTTCTCAAAAAGGGGTATTTAAATATGTTAACTAGGCCCTCCCAGTTTTTCCTTGCGCTACAACAGAAACAGGAAATGTCTGGAATCATCACTGGGGAAGCAGATTGGCACCCCCAAAGTGAAGTCGAACTCTCCTGTGTTTTACTGGGGAAAAACATCGACATCTAGTTCAAAACCAAGCCGCAGTTTCACCAAGTATATTTCCTGTCATCACAAGCCATGATGCGTAACTGAATATTCATGACAAATTTTAGGCCGTGTTCTGCAGCCCTCGCTGCCAGGCCTATTGTGCCCCCCTCACCTAATTATTCCTGTATGAGAGTGGATATCAAAAGGCTGTGAGTGTGTGTGTAACTAGCTTTGAAAGGCGTGATGTAAACAGCCTGACAAGTGAAGCACGACTGGCCCGAGATGACGCTCGAGACGTTGGCAAGGTTCCATTTAAATTCGAGTCAGCTAACCACGCAGTCACTCGGCCAAACGCGTCTGTGCGAGTCGCAGGGACGACGTGATGCATAAATAAATAAAATATCAAGAAAACACACAAACAACAGAACGCTTCGACCTACCGGGCATGAAAGTGAAGCCACCGGGCAGTTGCATCACGCCCGTAGAGGTGCCGGTGGTCTTGAGGACAGTCCCGTTGGCGCTGACGCTGGTGCTGGCGGAAACGGGCGCCAGGTAGTTGGTGATGGGAAAGTTGGGCCCGCTGCTCACCTGCATGCTGGTGGAGGTGGTGGGCACGGTGGCCTGGGCGCTGCTGGTACCGCCTGGTAGGCCGGCTACTGTGAACGTGGGTTTCAAAGTATCCTGAGGCAACAGATCGAGAAAATACCAGTTACATCATCTCCGGCAAAGGAAACAATATTGTAAAAACGGACATCTTGAAAAGGTTTGATTCACCTCACCTTTGAGATTTAGTTCATACTTACTCATTTTCACACTTGATTTGGTGAAAACAAACAAAATTTTGATTTGGAATGACAATTTCTGAGACGAATGTGAACATTATCACACAGGTGGACCCAGACTGCTTGAGGAGGTGGGTCTCATTTGGCTGTTCAATTCAGTTCAGATCAAGGGTGAATGCTGCACAGGCCCAGACAAGCCTTAAAAAGACACAAGAAAGTGTTGGCATGCATGCATGCATGCATAAATAAATAAAATGAACAGTTCACCTCAACATATTCCATGCATCCGCTTGTGGCAATGATCTCTCTGTAGGTGAACTCATGACATTTTTTCCTAAATACATTTTATAAGCTCTCTTCAGGACATGCCAGCTGTTAAAAATACCCCCTTTAAAAACACGCATGCACACACTCAAAGTCATATACTAGAAGAGAGTATTGCTGTTGTGGAATCAAATCAATCCATTCAAATCACCTTTCCGTAACGAAATTAACTGATATTCCCTAAGAAACAAAAGAACCTGCTGCTTTGTTGCAGTTTTAATCAAGCAAAAAAGCACTTTAATGTATAAAACTGTAAGTCGAACATCACGGAAACAACTGTAATGTTGCACGCGTGCCTTTGCAAGCTGTGGCCTCGTGTGTGACATCAGCATCTGGAATCATGTTGGGTGCAAGTCTTTTCATTGTGAATTTGTGTTTGAGTCTTTGTCCCCCCCCCTACGCTCACGTCATTCAACGTATCCGAAGCTCACTTTTATAACTAACATTATGGCCGCTATTTAAAAAACAAATGAAAAATTCAGGTACACTGGACATAAACAAATTCCAATCAGGCTGGGACTGGTTTCTGGGTTTGTTAAAGTAAAGGATGCCAGTGGGAACCAGGACCATACGCAAAACACTCCATACATTCTCAAAATGAGATGAGATTTGTGAAGATGGGGATGGATAGCGTGTTGGCTCAAAATCTGACATAGTACATGCAACTGATGACGGGTAACTAGTGAACAGTCCATGGTGTACTCACCCCTTGACTTACAATAAGTCGGTGTATGAAACGAGTGCATGGGTGTGCAAATGGAGGTTGCATTTTTGTCCTGCTCCTCCACACATTGTGGTTGCAGCAGACATTCACTTGAGGGGAACTACAATAACAACCTTAATGGGGCTTTTCCTCCCAAAAGCAGCTGGATGCATGGAGGCGAGTAAGCAGTGGAGGGTTTAAAGTAAGCACGATAATTTCAAGAATCAATGGACGGGCGGCAGGGACCAGACGTGACACAAACAAGGTACAGACTGGAACCTCTCTAATTGCAGCCACATGTACAACTACAAGTTCACTCTTTTGCCTGGCAAAAACAAAGTTGTCAGTTGCAATGTGGGTTCAACTGAACGACTATGCCGGATGGTTTGGGTTGTTGTTCATTCATCCATTATAATAGTTGAGTTCAGCCACATTCAAACATACCGGAGTAACAAAAAAAAAACATGTTATGTTGCCATGACAACCTTGACCACTCTTAACATCTCCACAAAAGGCGCAAATGCACACACAACGTATGATTGAATGACGCTTGACCACACAGTATGCTAATGTGAAAATCCATTGATAAGCAGAGCAGGATGTGTTGCTGAGTGGGCTGCACAAGAGGAGACGATTGGATCCGACTGTAAATAAACAAGCTAGTTTCCATCACCTTGTAACAGTCAATTGAGAACACATCGGAAGGAAACATACAACAAAAGTGCAACATGAGAGTGCAAACACAGTGTGCCACCACCTAGTTGCCTTTTGCTACTCACACATTCACAGATTCTTTTTTACTTCTGTTATTCACTGTAAAACACCGATAGTTGCTATTTTTGTGCTTTTTCCGCAACACCATGAGATGCCACAAGATGGCATCAAATCCCTGTCAAGCAGACAGCATGGCTGGCCTCTTTATCTATTCGACAAGGCTTTGGGGCATCCTGTTGCCAAGGAACCAAAGTGGTGACTTCAACTGCAAGTTTAATTTCTTCTGTGACTGAGCTCATAATTCAATTTACTCATGCAATAACACCTTGACCTAACTTATGTGTTTTTTGAAAGACGAGCATGTTGCTCAGCCACTTTTTTGCTTTGACTTGCAAGAAAAAGCTTGAGAGCATGGCACTATACAATGGCATTGAACTCAACTCAAGTCACAACAAGCGGCAGTTGGACAACTGTTCAAAAAGGAGGCTTCGAGATGTATAGCGCCACTCCCTCTTGAGGTTTACAGTCAAACTCAGCACGAAACAACAAAAATCTCACAGTGATTATTTAAAATGACTTTGCCTTCATCCACTATCTTAAACAAAGTAAAAGGCCATGGACGGGATAACGACAACAGATAAATACTCAAAGACTGACCCTTTTCTGTGTTTTATTGCTAAGGGTAAGGATTAATCAATGCTCAAGATCATATTTGATGCATTGATGCAGGGGTGGGCAACCTGCGGCTCGCGAGCCGCATGCGGCTCTTTGACTGGTTCAATGCGGCTCCTGGACTTTCACACGACAGGCGTTGAAAATACCTCGGCGGTGGCAATGCCATTCAAACGATGGCGCTAAATATACAGAACGTACTACGTCAGCCTATTAGCAATCCTGTTACTTGATTGACATAGAGAGCAACCAATCAGATGACTGAATCACCAGTCATGCGCAAACAACGGTGCTAAGCGCTAAGCTAGTCAGCGAATTACCTCTGATGTCAAGGCAGATGCCTTATACCTCAGATACCTCAGATGCCAATACGTCGATCGCAATCGACTGGGAGCCAGCGGACTGGCCAAGTCGACCGCAAGGGGTGGGACGAGGAAATGGTGGGGGGGGGCGGTTTGTGTTTGTGTCTTTAGCTTTCGTTCATGTTCAGGCCGTTCTGGCTGTTGCTCATCGTGGCATGAGTCCATATGTGCGCGAGTGCATGGTTGGGCACCCGCGCGTGTGTGTGTGTGTGTGTGTGTGTGTGTGTGTGTGTGTGTGTGTGTGTGTGTGTGCGTGTGCGTGCGCGAGGGCGTGCGCATGCGCGAGGACGGGATGCCCATGTGTATGTGACTCTTTGCAGGAACACAATAAAAATTTTAAAAAAAGGCTCTTTGTCTCTGACTGGTTGCCCACCCCTGCATTAATGCATGACCGTAACACGTGCTTTGGTAGTAATTGACTTGGCAGTGGTGTGGAACTACAAGTCAAATGGACATTATTTTAAAATACTATTGTTTTCTTTTTTAGCTTGAAAGGAGGGAGAAAATGCTTCTCAGTCTACACGGAGCAATGTTTTCTTTGCAAAGACAGAGTATTTCATACAGTTCATGGACTGAATCTTAAGCAAGAGACGTGTCTGTTGGGCCCTGCCAGTCATTGCCATCTTTTCCGTCATTAAAAAAAATCTGGAAACTGTCTAGTTAATAACTTGGAACACACATACTCTAAACTGCCTGCCCATAAATTAAGAGTCGAATCACACAACTATGCCATTTTCTGCATGCCATGAGCTGCAAATGTCAGAAAATGTGTCTACTGTGTCAGTCATTCATTAAGATTTTGATTGAAATCAAGTTTTTCCATTCATGACAGCCAAAATCTGTGGAACCACGATGGCTTCAAAGCCAAGACCTTAGCAGAGCTACAGTGTGGTTGGGTGCACCGATTTGCAGGATTCTGTATTAATCAACACATAAACAGACACAATATCATTACCATCAGCACCAGAAAGCCCATAAGTCAAAAGTTCCTGATAACCATGCGTTCAACACCCTGTTGTAACTGTGGCACTCAAATTGGCTTGGCAGTCTCATGTTGCCCTGGGTCGAACTCTAGTTCAAACAGACTGTATACGGCTGTTCCTACCACGGTGCACATTCCGTAATTGTTACGGTAAGGCAAAGCCATATTCACGTCTCCACACGCTTCAGGAAAGGGGGCGGGGTGAGCTCATTTGTGTGTGACAGGACAACGCCCCCCCAAAGCGGCTGTTCTCAACAGGACTGAGGAGTGTACTCTTTGGGAATTTTGACTTTGAAATTATGAATACAACTGGGATCTGTTTTTCATTTGTGTGACTCATAATAGCACAATAAGTGTCATGAAAACAAAGCAAAGCCTCGATAGAGAGAATATAAGAGGGATACATTGTATTCACCACCAGCCTGGTACTTGGTGGTCCAACGTAACTCACCCGTTATTTGCCCTTTGCTTACGAAATTGTTCGAGGGGACTTTCCGAGCTGAATGGCAATTCTGACCCTAAAACGTGATCATATTCTCTGGAGAGAAGGCTCGGCTTGAAGCAAGTTGTGGCCCCATCTAGTGAAAGAGCAGCGACCGTCAAGCTCAGCAAACTGGACCAGGTTAAGCAGATAAAGGAGAACAGCATCAACCTGAGCTAGTGAGTTGGCTGCAGTTTGACTGACTTAAAGGCATCCAGCCTGGCTTTTTAGCCAATCAGGACCACACAGACAGGGGGATCTCATCTCTTCATCACCGAGCTTCCCTGACCACAATGGCTAAACACGTCGGTGCTTGTATTTGATGGCACTCAGAAGATTAATAATTAATCAGTCGGCCTTCTCACACTCCTGACGCACACATAGCTGCACATGTGTGTTCTGCTGTGAGTCACTACACGTATACATAAGCGACGTGCCGAGTGTGGAGTCCATCTGCAGATCTTGGCTCTCCTCGGGGCCTCTGACAGTCCAAGGTCCTTTTAACTGCTTTAGTTAGAGTTAGTTAAACAGCAGCGGGAAAATGGAACAGGGGAGGGGCCTGACAAAGAATGACTTGCCGTTGTCATGTCCTAACTTAAAAGCAACAGTACAGTAATTCATCAACTACTTGCTATTTAAGCAGCCAGGAACAATTAGTCTTGGAGCTTTAGTTTGACATAAAGTGGTGACTGATATAATCATGCAGCTGGACAGTTATTAACCAATTATGATGATAAAAATGAAGTAGGAGGTGAAAACGAGGAGGTGGTGTACCAGGAGAGCTTCAGTGTGGTGACCGTGGCATTTATCGCACCCCCTCACCGCCGGTGTGTGAGCATGTGACCAAGCTGTCTGGGTTGCAGGGACAGGAGTACAAACAGCTGAGGGTACCGACAGCTGGCGGGAAACCCGAGCCCCTCGCAGGGGGAATTAACCCCATGCTGGCAAACAGAGGACCCCCGAGAAAAAAACCTGAGGAAATGCTTATAAAACCGACAGCAACCTCGTTAAAATGTGTGTACTGACACCACAGAACAATTCAATCACAATGAGTCTGTTTCTGCAATTAGTTTTTCTTTGTCTACAACAAATTTACCTTTCGTTCCAAATGTCCAACTAAAAGTGAATGCTCGAACAACTATGAACTGCTCATTCAATGTTTTTTTTTCCCCCTCCCCATAAAGATGGTGGCCGCTTGTCACGTTGTTACTATAAGCCATTTTTTTAAGGGTAATGTGAGTTTGAAATGAGAAGTGTTTTGGGGACAGTTTCACTAACTATAGTATGTCAATCAGTAATATAAGCAATTAAAGACCTTTGGGAGGGTGGCATGAAATTTTGTGTGTGTAGGTTTAATCATTTGGAGTCTTCGTCATTGGGGGCATGAGCCTCAATCTTCTGAATAGAGAGAGATGCAAACACCTGCTTTGCTGTCAGAAACCATGAAACTATCAGTGCGACTGACATAGTTAGTGTTAATTGACTCGATTGCTTTGTTTGACCATGTGTGGACTGTTCAACATGCCCATTTAGTTATGGCACAGCCTTTTAGTCAAATGTCAAGATAGTCCATGGTAACCGCCACAACAGGGGTCACCAACGTGGTGCCCGCGGGCACCAGGTAGCCCGTGAGGACCACTCCAATAGCCCGCCAGTGCTAGGATTGTGATTTGCTAGTAGAAATGATGATTTAAACATGCAAACACTGGCAGTATTGTGAGACATCTTTAAGATGATCAGAGCCTGAAAATGTAAATAAATCATTAAGTATGAAAAATAAGACATTCTAATATTATTAAATGTAATTTGTACAGATGTTATTTCAGACGTATCAATTTGGTAGCCCTTCACACAATCAGTACACATGAAGTAGCTCTCACTCTCAAAAAGGTTGGTGACCCCTGCGCCACAATGTTAGAGAGTGCATCATGGAGAGGATTCAGCTCATTTCTAAATGTGCACACCTCAGGTTCACTTCCTGTCTACTTTAATGCTCGACTACAGCGGGAATCATTGAATCCGACTTTCATGCAACTTGGGAAGGTGGTAAATTTACAGCTTGACTTTAACCACTTGTCTCGCCTAAGACAGTGAGCCAAGGACAAGCGGAGATAAGTCCGCTTGGATGGCCAGGGTGAAAGAGGTTTTGGTCTGGTCCAGGGATATGATAGAGTCAGAAGCGCACGTGAACAAAACAAATATTGCATTACGAATGTTAGAATGCTGAACTAAAAAAAAAAAAACCAATTCACCAGTGTCCACTGAAAACTGTGTACACTGGAACCCAATCCCCCAGAAGTTGTGCAAGGTGTATTTTGAATTCACAGGTACTACTACTCACTACTGCTCATGTTACTTTGAAGGTCGGGATGAGATAATGAAGCGGTGAAGTTGTGACAAATGAGAATTTTTATATACCTGCATGAAGCAATGAATCAAACTAACGCAACCGAATGCATTCCAAAATGAAGCATCCACAACACAGGACACATTGTGTATGTAGCATGGATTTCCGAAAGTGTCGACATGCATCTTTGATGCCCTCTCTTCACTTGCTACTTCAATATCAAAAGTGCAAATGCAAACGGGGGCCAGTTGTAACGATGAACCATTCATTCAAAGTTTAAGGTGACAGCTGGCAGACAACTCTGGTGTTGGTCGGACGGCACATTGTACACTGGAGCGGTGGCCGGCCGGCCCTCATCTAATCTCCCATTTGCTGGATCCCATCTCCCGGCCTGTCACCCTGCCAGCAACATGGAATTTGCAGCTCCATTTGGGACTGCTAAAAAAGGCAAGGCAGCCCAAGTGGAGGAGGTGCAGCCAATGACTGCTGACCTGTCCAGTTGCTTGCTGTAAAATAAGGAGGTGGTGGGGTGGGAGATTCTGTGTGTGTGGGTGGGTGTGTGCGTGCACTGCACACTTTCCAATCAAACACCCCAACAACTCTTTGGACCTGACCAACTTCATATGAGTGATTACCCTCAAAAGACCGATAACCTAGTTCGGATCATCATTTTTGAAATATTGCTGCTTCAAATGGAGGTTGACAAGTCAAAAGAATTCACTGGGAAAACAACATTAACATCATCGTCGTCGTCATCATCTTCATCTTAAAACATTTTATAATGTTCTTTCCCCCTCTAAATTTATGATGTATACTTTGTTTAAATTGTTCACCTAGATCTTGATCAACATTTTGGAAAGTTTCATTTTTCCAAATGTCAATCATATGAAGCTTGATTTTAAACCCATCAGGTCCAAATTATTAATTAATCTAAAGTCAAAATTTAACTCTCCGGCGATTAATCTGGAAAGCTAATTCAGTTTGGAGAGGGAAAAAATGCCACACAGTATGGGCACAATAGTTCACTTGAAGCACTGTGTGAAATGTGCCGGATTTCCTAAAAACGTGTACCTCCGTTTGCCTTGTGTGAACAGGTCGGGAGCAATGTGAGCGTTGTCAGCCCAGAAGGCTTTCTATTTCATTGGATGAAATGAAAGTCATTCAGCTACGGTGCGCCATTGGCAGATGGAAGTGACAGGCTACTGAACTGAAGGACCGCCGCTAATGAATAAAAATCAAATAGCATATTGATATATTAACTACAACAATCTGTATAAGTGTATTGAGAATTCCTCACAACAATGATAGACTGTAGAAAGCAAAAGCCCTCCGACTTACACCAAGATATGTGCGACAATCATATTTTTTTGTGATTGAACCCCTTGTGAAGGTTTCAAACAGATATACTGTCGGTTGTGAGCATATTACGTTTCATTGAAATTGCTACCAAGTGACAACATGGATCCGAGCTCAACGAAACTTGGTTTGGCATGCCGTACATACGTACAAACAAACAGACAGACAGGACATGGGACATTTGTCTTTTTTGTGTGTGTTGTTGTTCTTGTTTCAGACATACAAAGTAAAGTATCAATCTGCAGAACCTCTTCCATCATGTGTTTTTAAGGGGACATTATGAAACAACTTTTTAATTGCTTGTAAATAAAACTGTTGGGCCTCTGAAGTGCTTTCACACACATCAAATGTGAAATGAAACATCCAAATACATTTCTGAAAATGTGTCGTCAGCAAGCTTCTAAATGTACACATTACTGTTCTGTAACAGTGGGACTAATTCACGTATTAAGCACCCCCACTGAGTTTCTCAACCTCGGACTTGGCAGCAAGACTGAGCAAAGATCTGCCAATTTTAAGACACAGTTGGTCTACATTGCCTGAAACACGATGTTAAAGCCAAAAGGCCAGCAGCTCTGACTTAACTTTTGATGGATGCACAGTTTAGAACTAGCTAACATACATGGTAGCTTGGTGGAATGCTCTAAATTGTCCTTAGACGTATGTGATTATGAGCCTGAATGGTTGTTTGTCTGTGTGCCCTGCGACCGGCTGGCAACTAGTTCAGGGTGTACACCGCCTGCTGCCCAAAGAGAGCTGATCATCTTTATTATTATAATTATCAACTGTTGACACCTTCTCAAATCTATTTTTAACTCAGTAATAGCAATCGTCTGACTTTTTCTTTTGCATCCATCCATTATCTGAACTCCTTACCTTAACGAGGGTCGTGGGCATGTTGGCGCCTATGCCAGCTGTCTTTGGGCAGTAGGGTACACCCTGAACTGGTTGCATTACTTTTTAAATTAAATTTGTGTAGAAGGCCTGATTGAGTAAAAGTTTGCACAAACTTGATTGCTCACGCAGACAAATGTGGAATTTGACCGCCAGGATTGCGTCTGCCGAATGGGCGATATTGCTATGCAGTCCATTTTGCCAATTCTGGGAGGAGTACTGTTTCGGTAAATAGATGAAATTAGCATGCATATGTTGATTAATCAAATCCGAGTCAAATTTCAATGGCTGATTTGGCATCTTCAAATAGCGGATCTGAAAGGCACGTGCAACCTAACATGCAAAGCAGTGCCAGCGAAGCACAGGCAAAAGGAAAGGCCAAAAACAAAAATGAAGGCGACATACTGTCTATTGAAAATTAGTTGTTTTTTTTAGACACTTTTTTTCTCGCCCAATGACGTTCCCCACATTCTTATACCATATTTAGAGTGGGCAGTGTACCCCAAGTTTGGACTTAGGTTATAAATGAGTGGCAAATGCTTCAAACTTCTGTGGTCGCAGTCAGTTTGTCTTGTTAACAACTGCCTGGTCTTGTATCCCAGTTGTCAAAGTCAGTCCCCTGTGACATGTGGAATTTTTGGAGTGACAAGACTCTACATCCCATAAACTGCCTGCTTTTTTTTTCTTTTCTTTTTCTGGATTTGTATACACCAGCAGGACATCAAAAGATGAGAGATAAAATGTGTTAATATCTTCCCGGGATAGCGACTTCCAACTGACTTGGTGCATTCATGTCCCCTTCAAGTTTACCAGTTTACCAAAGTGCAATGGACTCAGTCAAGAGCAGCTCAAAGCGAAGATTTGGGGCCATCAGTCCGGAATACGGCATATTTTGACATGAATAAAACCGTTTCATGATATTTTGTTTTTACCACGTCAATCATAAAACTACCACAGGTTGGCATTCCATCAGTACGGAAGGTCCTTCAATCCGCCACTGCCGGGCGCCCATTTTGCTGACGAATGATGTGAAACATAAAAAAACAAAATAAAAAACAATGATTGGTTGCCCAGACAACATAAATTTACGATGGTTATTTGATACAAAGGTTTTTGGAATGTGTATTTGTTTGCAAACAAACCTTTACAGTTATGGTTTTCTGCTAAATCTTGGTGAAATTATTTAATTTTTATATTTTGTAAACAATTACTTCCGGTTTGAGTCAGGTATAACTGTGAGTGCGAATGGTTGTTCTTTTATGTGTGCCTTGTGATTGTTCCGTTCAGGGTGTACCTTGGCGACTGCCTGAAGAAAGCTGGGATAGCTTCCAGCACGCCCGCAACCCTCATGAGGATAAGATTAGAAAATGTATGGATGGATTGCAAGACACACACAGTATGCTATATTTTATTTATTTTTTGACTGTTCGAGTCTAAGACATAAATGACACAGGAGAAGAAAAAGACGCACAAGAAGACGCCAAAGATATGACAGTTCAAAAATAGTGGTAGCAAACTGTAATTTAGCAACGACAGAAACATGGTTAAAATAATTAGGATAGCCTGACGGATTGAACTACGGTCTTAAAAATTGTGGTGACAAACTGTAATCTAGCCAAAATACAATACATCTTTATGACAAATGCGCTGTGAAAATGACGATGACCGAGTGTTGTCGTATAATAATTTTGTCAATGGGTGGTGCTGCTACTCCATGCTGACTTTGTGTATGACAAAGGCACTCTTTTACTTCTGTGCCTTGGCTCTGCTGTGTATTTGGGGGGGGGGGCCCCCCCCCCCCCATCTGCAACAAGAAATTAGATGGCATAAGAAAAGTCACATGAGGGTGTTTGGCTGTATTGCTTACACACATATCACTGATGGAGAGAGATGCAAACTGAACAAAAAGGCTGCGAAGCTTCATTTCGTGGGATGGGCAGCAATGGAAAGGGGCTATCAAGTGTGTGATGAAGAAACCATAAAGGATTCTAATCCTTCGTGATGTCATCGTCACCGAATTAAACATTGACTGGAAACACGAAGTGGAATTACCCTGCTGGGAGAACGAGATAAACATGGAAAGAGGTGAGAGTGAAACACAAGATGAGGTCATTGTTGACAAAACTGTTAGAACAAGTGACAGAATGAAAAAAAGCAACGGTGAGTCCGAAAGCAAAGGAATGGCGGGAGGCAGGTGGTTTGGAATATCAATCACTGTTGGAAAATGAGACGTGGGACTTGATGGATCTACTAACAGAAAGACGGGCAGTAGGATCAAGATGGGTCTTCAAAGTCAAGTATCATTGTGATGGATGAGTGGAGAGATACAAGTATAGACTTGTCACGCAGCAGTAGGATACATCCATCAAACCTGGGCGAGAACACCCGGTATGTATGTATATAAGTTAAACATATCAATTTATGAACTGAAGCAGAATCCTCGTTGTTGCGGCAAAGCTTTCACTGAGTTCATGATGACGGCTGGATTCAAACAGAGCAGGACAGAGATAAGAACTGTATCTTTCTCAAACAGAAGCATGATATTGAGGCCATACTCAAGAAATATGGAATGGATAACGCAAATCATGTCGCAACTCCTGCTGATGCCAAAGTCAAATTAAGGAAAAGTGATGGTGAATCAACAAACCTATCAGTCATTGCCTGCTGCAAATGCCACACGACAGACAGCTCAAGCAGTGAGCACTATGTCCAAGTTCAACACACTGTGAGCACTGTGTCTAAGTGCAACGCGCATCCAGATGCTGCACATCCGACTGCTTTACTTGAAGGGGGACAGCAAACCATTCTCTCACGTATGAGCAGTCAAATACAGATGCTTTGATCAGATTCTCCGATGCTGATTGGGCTGGTGATCCGGATGACCGCCGCTCGACAACAGGTAACATATTTCTTGTGGAGGAGCCGTGAGCCGGCTTAGCGAGAAACAGGCAACAGTTGCAATTTGCTTCCGTGTCTTGGCTCCACTGTGTATGTTGCTGGTTGCCGTGCACCTCAAAAATAAATACATACATACCTCACGCTACATGTTCCATACTAAGCGACCGACTGATGAGTACAGTTCGGCTTGAAATAATGACGGACTGACCGTGACATGTCCATGACGGGTGGCATGGGCCACTGGCGAATGACAAATGACAGACCGGAAAAATTTACTGACGTGTCCAGTGACTTGAAAATTACATAAACGCTACAGTGAAACTCCTCTACAACGAAATCATGTAAACAGTAAGAAAATTTTCACAACAGGGGTTTTTTCACTGTAGCAAATTTGATCTGAGATGTAAACACACACACACACACACACACACACACACACACACACACACACACACACACACAAACTTAAGTGTACTCTTTATTTTTAATCCAATAGTGCATAAGTATGAGCATACACTTATTTGACACTTCATATAGTCAGTGTAGAAAGAAAAAAAGGGAAACAAA
>CAAKHF010013048.1:0-10993 GCA_901007745.1 Hippocampus kuda
CAGGGTGACGAAGCCCCATGACTTGCACACATAAACATAGACACACAGACACACAGACACACACACACACACACACACACACACACACACACACACACACACACACACACACACACACACACACACACACACACACACACACACACACACACACACACACGCACCTGACAGCCACACGATTGAGAACGCTAACACAACAGAATGATATCTAATACAAGAGCTGTATGATAATGTTCATAGTGTTGAATTTCAACACTGTGAGGCAGTCATGTTTACCACTATTACACCCCACGATTCTGCCCACAGACCGATTAAGCAACCGTAAATAAATAATGCCATGCTCTCAATTCCAGTTAGAGTCCAAACAAACCGGAAATTCAGACGCGTTGCCCACTCAACCACCTTGTCACATCAGCAAGGGTACTGAGATCGAGTTCGAATATTTTGACTTTCATGTACGTACAGTGATCCGTGACTAATTGACACCCCAATAAAGACTTCTAATTGCTTCTAGATGCCACACAGATGGTGGCAAAACACTACTTTTTGTCAAACAAGGCGACCGCCTGGGAAATGAAGCTCCTCCTCTCACTTCAACATAGTACCTTGGCAGCAAGATGCTACAGGATGGCACCATAGCACTAGATTTTTCTCACACAAGGTGATGACCTGACAAAATGAGGCTCATCCACTCACTTCAACATAGTTCCTTGGCCCCATGTTGCGCCAAATCACTAGTTTTCTGTTAGACGTGGCAACAGCCTGACAAAATGAAGCTTAACTCTCACTTGACTTGACTTGACTTGACTTCAACATAGTTCTTTGGCGCCAATATGCCACAGTGTGATGCCAATGCACTACCTTTCTATTTGACGTGACTGGACTTAGCCCAAACTTCAGGACTAGGTGAATTTGCGAGTCGTGAATCTTGAATATGTGGGGTAAGAAGTAATTGTGGTCACGCAAATATTATAAATAAACAAGAAAAAGCCCATTGCTAAGATTGCACTGTCTATCAAAACTACTCATTGTCATTTTTTGCAAAGGAGCAATGTGTGATACAGCTCTTGTATTGGCTCTCAAAGTCATAATGTTGTGGCTGGTGGCGGATACAAACACACCCAAACGGACACGCGCATGCACACAAAGAGGCGGAACACAGGCACGCGTCGCAGGAGGTCACACAGTGTAGGAAACGGACACATCGGAACAACATTCTACCGGGGTCGTTGCATAAATTCAAGCCCCCGTCGAGGGGCATGAAGGGGTCTGCTTGCGTGTATGACGGCGCACGTGGTGATGATGTCACATGACTGAGATGTATGTGTGCGTTTTACTCTCCAAACACACACACACACACACACACACACACACACACACACACACACACACACACACACACACACTCACACACACACACACACACACACCTCCTTCATGCTGTTGAACAAAAGAATCCAATTTTGTATCGTGATACGTCTGGAACCCTACATTTTACTTTTCAAAATATAGAATATATATCATACTAGAGTATAGAAAATATAGAATCGGTACAATCACTTTTCATCTCTCCAGAGTACTTCTTCAGTATCGTAGTTTTTTTCTCTATATATATTTTTTAAAGATTTGTCGGTATACAATTTGAAAACTTGAAAAGAAGTCTTGAAAACCAATCGAGTGGACCCTCAAACAAGAGCGGGCGTTAAAACGTCGACACGCCCGAAGCCTCCGTGGGCTGGATGTTACAATAAATACGTAGACGTATGCTTTCAGACGTACAGTTTTGCATAAAGGTTTCATCACAAAGCGGTAGTAAGTGGAGGGAGGGTGTGGACGGAGTGGCTTAAGAGAACTACACAAACTTATCACAGGTTATATTGAACCAGAACGACTGTTTATAACATTCTATTAAGACTAAACTTCATTGGAAAAGATCTAAAGATTTCATTTTTGAACAAGACAAGAAAAAAAGCAATAGCAAATCGAACTATTAATAACTAGGTTATGCATAGCGAGTAACTGTTTCTAGTAATAAGGGAAGAGCGTTCCCCGGCCCTCCAGACATTTTTTTTTCTAGTTTTCCTGACTTTTAGATTTTTTTAAATTTTTTTTATTTTTTAAATATGGTCATTTTGATATATCGGTACAAAGCACAAATGTACTAAAAGTTCTCTCAGTGCAGTGGACTACTGGAAGAGCTTCTCCACGAGTCGCTTTGTTCCCTTTTGCTCAGAAACGCCCCCCCTCCCTGTACCAGAATCACGCAAATACACAGACAATGAAACAAATAAATACATAAATACACAGATAAATTAAGTGGTTCATAAATACATAATAAATAGAAATAAATAGAAAAAATAAATAGTGGAACAAAAATAGATCAGTAAATCCAAACACACTTATATTCAAAGCTTTTTTCTTTTTTTTTTGCCGCGGCAGGAACGTAAAGTTAATCCAAACCTTTTCTTCTTTTTTTTTCTCCACAAGCAACATGACAACAATTGAACAGTTTCCTCACAAAGTTTTTCTAAGTAACTGAACCACCACTTCATAATAAGTTGCCATATGAAAAAGACAAGCTCCAACTAAAGAACAGTGACAACTCAGATAGTACAGTAGATATTGTAAAACAAATGTTGACTATGTATATATAGATATATATATATATATTTATATTGAGAGAGAGATAGATCATCTATTTGTACAGAGAGCAAAGAAAGACACAGTAGTCATAGATCGCCTTTTCAGGAAACAAATATCGCGACTAAAGGAACTAGCTAATCATCGTTAAGTTTGGACAAAAGCTTCACGATCAGCAAGTAACGCAAAAGCCAGCAAGCCCCCCCAAACAAAACCCAAAGCAAAAGAAAGAAATAAAATTTGTTCAGTGACTTTTTTTCCCATTCATATATATATATATATATATATATATATATATATATATATATATATATATATATATATATATATATATATATATATATATATATATATATATATATGTAATTTTTTCTCCTACCCAAATGAGTTGATCTGGTTTCTCTGCAACGAAATAGTCTCACACGACTATTTGGGCACCAACAATAAACAAATAAGCTCAATTCAATGCCAACACCAACAGAGTAAATGTTTTTGTTTGTTTGTTTGTTTGTTTGTTTTTTTTGAAACAACACATAGAACAACCAACTCGGAGAGTTAAGATATGTGAATAATGTAGTATAGCACCTACTGTTGATCGCTAAAAGGAAGTTTGCACACAAATGCAGAGCAAAGAGAAACAATATCATGAAGAGTATGCTTTTTCCAAATGGATTGATGTGCACATATGTAGTTACTGATACCCCATATGGACTGATGACGATAACAGAAAAAGAAGCAGACAAAGGGTCTCCTTGCTTTGGGCTCTGGACGATAAGGATGGTTACCCTCTCCCTTTCCCTTGTGGGTATTGAATAATTAAGCACTAGTACGTACATGTGTGAAAAATTACCAAAATCACCTGCCTTGGTTTCCTTTTTCACAAAACCTTCCATCTAGAAAATCGCTGCCGCCACCGTGGCTTCCCAGCGCTGAGCCTAGAAAGTACCATTGGCAGAACGACAAGACAAGGTGGTGCCCCCCTCCCCCCCTCCCAGTGAGCCAGTCAAAATATTTTTCTCTTTTTTCAAATCCAGATTCTTGTAAAAATTTCTCAATAATTCTTATTTTAATTATCATTTATAAAAATAGATTCTTCTTTCTATTTATTTTTTTATGTTTTTTTTCTAAACGCATTTTTTTCCAAGCAAAGAGATCTTCTCTTTGGCAACAGTGTTATTTTTTTTCTTTTTTCTTAAATTACTGAATGTGTCATCAGGAACGCTAACCCATCCCCCACCCCGCACCCCATCTCCCTGTGAGGAAAAGACATTGTTTTGTTTGCGATACAAAACAAAAACAACATTAGAAAGTCTTTTTTTTCCTTTTTTTTTCTACTACGTCAGAATCGGTGGGAGTGTGAAATCCCATCTAGAATAATTTAAGGGGATCTTTGAATACAACTACAAATGAATGAATGGTTCACCAATTGTTAAAAAAGAGCCCCCTCCCTTAAAGTGACTGGGAGGTTCACAGGACACTAACGACAGTGGGTTCCGGATATACAAAAGAAAAGCTAATCCTGAATCGAGACAGTGGTCTACAAAGAATATTCTCTTCACTAAAATTGAGGGGCCGGAGGCGGGGGGGGGGAGGAGGTTTGCTACTGTTTACATAGAAGAGAAAACTCATTTGAGCAACCAGAACAAAACAGAAAGCATATACAACAGAAGCCTGCATTTTCTCAGGGACTTCCCAAAACGCATGAACATTTTCATCTTTTTTTTTTTTTTAAATACTTAGGCAACATTGGCTTATAGGTCCAAAGTTATGATATAAGCCATTTCTAGTTCAATTGGGTTGGATGGTTGCTTCATGTTCCAGTGGAGGGTGGTGGTAGTGGTGGTGACTGGAGGGGCAGAAGGGAGGGGCGGAGCTGGGTGCGGGGGAGGGGGAGGGAGGAGGTGATTTTGGAGCGTGACAGAGCTGCATCTGCTTCTACCTGGTTCGAGTTCAGGACTTGTGGGTCTTGTTAGTCTTGAAGGAGACTTGCAGGACGCGGTCACCCAACCTGTAACCGTTGAGACTGGCGATGGCCATGGCCGCCTCGTCGTAATTTGTCATGGTGACGAAGCCGAAACCTTTGCACTTGTTGGTGTTGAAGTCACGGATCACCTTGACGTTGTTGACGGCACCGAAGGGCCCGAAGAGCTGCCAAAGCACGCTCTCGTCCGAATCTGGGGACAGGTTGTAGACGAAGATGCACCAACCGGTGCCGGTGTGCCCGGGGATGTTCATGCCCACCAGGCTGGTCATGCTGTCGATGGTGATGGGCGAAAACCTGAGAGGACAAGCGTGGAAGAGAAAGACATCGGATTGAATTTAAGCGAAAGGGAATGCTAATAATAGACCTGCACTTTGTGGACAAGTATTGGGAAACTACACACACAAAAGGGCTAAGTGGCAACAGCTTGCAGATTTTTCTACAGGATGTTGCAAGAACATTTGCGAAGTCCCTGAGAGACCAGCCGCCCTCTCGTTATTGTAATCAGACAGACTACAGATTCAAAATGAGATTCTTCCATCCCATTAGACATATTTGGATTCATTGCGGGATCACTGATGTCGAGAAGAAGATCCCCCAGGACATCCGCCGTCGCATCCTGAGCAAGCCCAGACAATGTGGGGAGTGCAGACAGGCATGTGGAGAGCATACATGCGACTTGGATTTTCTGAATGATTTGGGATTCGGTCTTCAATTGGTGGTCTTCTCTCTTATGTTATTTTGCTCTGAATTATTTCAAAAGTTTCAATGCAAGCACAGACAAATGCATATTTTTTTGGTGGGTAAAATGATTTTTTAAATTTCTGGTTTCACGCATATTTGTGGTTCCGCACCCGTGGAATCGCATATTCACAGAATTGTGTTTTCTTTTACCCATTTTAAAACTATATACATATATTATTTAATCATACTCAAACACCCCCTGGCCCCCATTTTGGGGGGAAACTAAATATTCAATGTTGATCAACGTGCTTGTAAGAATTAGGTGGAAACCATTAAAAATGATTTTTTCAATACATTTCAGTGGGTGGCAATTACAGACGGCTTTTCTCTGTTGGCGGGCCGGTCCATTTCCTATCCCTTGCTAGTCGCCGTGGTCGACAAGATCTTTTTTTATGGCTATGCGGAATATTCCGTCGATCAGCTGATTGTGATGATATTGATGACGATATTTATTTGACCTGTATTTATTTGGCGAAGGCAATTGAGAACAGATTATCATTCGCTGGGCCGATCTCGTCAAAAAGTCTACAGAGTAAAACTAGGCACAAGGCTTTGTGATAAAAAAGCGTGATAGCAAGGCTTCCTCCTCGAATCTGAGGGCCTGATCAGTGACGAGTTTCACGACATCATCTCTCTTGGAATTTTTCCTTCTATGACAGCAATAAATGAGTGATCGGCTTCAATGGAGGCAATGTTAGCTGGAGTGAAAAAGGCTTCTGGCACTCGTCACTTTCTGCAAGAGCACCTTTAGTTCCAATACACATTACACAGGAGTTGTTTGAGTTTGCCGGGTGAAAGCAAAGCCGTGATAGGTCGTTCGCAAGTAGGCGTGGCTTTAGTCCCGTCTAAAATGGCGCTTGCCGGCTTTTGCGTTTCAACTCGTCATTTTCGACTGGAATATTTCTTCATCGGGAGCTGTGATGCGTGGTTGACTTTGGCACGGGCACAGGTGTGCTCTTAAATCTTTCATTCGCTTTATTGTGAAAGGCCTTCTGTCAGGAATTACCACATATCTGCCCAAGAAGATGCAAATGAGGGTTTTTCTCTTGGCGCCCTTGAGTGGCTCCTTCAAGAGCTAAATTTGCAGAAAGTTGTTGAATTAAAAGCATTGCGAGAAATTCATCACAGATCACGCACCGGACTACTAAATCTCTTCTCATTGGCCTTGTAATATTCTCCTTCTTCCTGCGATGCAAGAAGATTTGAATCCTCAGTTGACTTCACTTAATTGCCTTTCCGCTCAAAGGAAAGGAAAAAGAGGGAAAGAAAGGGCCCATTTTAAACTCAAAAGTAAATGAGATAAAGCGGTTCATTTCTTATGCCACCTCTCTTCAAGAAACAACTATAGGCATTATTGGGCATGGTTTAATTGAGATTTCCGCCTTGCTGCAGCGGTTCTGGGAAGGCTGCTTTCTTGGGCAAAGGGAGGGAGCGAGAGAGCAAAATGCAAAGTGGAAGCACTTTACAGCCCAGTGGCATTAAGGTACAAAGCGTATTCCTCCCACTCGTCCAAGAGTCTGCAGGGTGTTCTCTGTTCTGTACCATTGCAGGGCTTATGGCACTGATCGATTGCGCTGCTTGCTGCTCATGGCCCCCCGCCCTTATTCTTATCTCGCCAGTGACTATATATGGCCCGCAATCACTACGACCTTCCGACATGACTTTTGATGGTGCACAGTCTGATCCTGGCCAATGCGAGGGCTTGGGACGATTGAATCATTGACTCCATGGTCTTACTGCAATCATCGATTAAGTACCGCGGGGTTTCAGAAAAAGAGATTGTACTGTACTTGACGATACATGTCAATCTGTGGGTGAAAACGATTGTAGTGGCCAAGTTTGATTTTAATTTTTTTTCAAGATTTGACATTAAAAAAAAAACACTTGTCTGTTTTGTTTTGTTTTTTGTTTTCAAAGATCAACTACATTTGGGTCTTTACATTTGGGTTACTTTCTGGGATTTCCCTTTGCATTGTGTGCCTCTCTGAGTGCGTTCGGGCATACATATGAATCTGGGAATGAACCCTAACTGATATTAGAGATGAGAACGTCGGTTGCATAGCAACAGTGTCAGCTGACCACATTGTTTAGTCTTTAGAAAAGCCAACTACTTGCAGATGACATGCTCTGCAATCAGCATGCTTGATTCAGATGAGGGACAGGCATAACAGTTGATCACTTGATGAGCTGATTTTGTGGCATTGATTGTTAATTAATCGTGTCCTGAATATATTGAGGCAAAATTGATAACCCTACTTGGCTGTAACCAGCAGATTAACTCTTGATTCAATCTGATCCGAGTTTGCAGTCTGAAGAAGTACAACATGACACCACTTGGACACGTTGCTGTCAGCGCTATCACTATACATAGTTGATTATTCGTGAAATTTCTATTTCATTGCTCAATAAGATAAGTTGTCTCCGAATGGAGTCCCAAGTGCCTGCAACATGCAAGATGCTGCTGTCAGCACATCACAACAATGGCTACTACGCGCCGGGTTATGTAACACCTACTGTATGGTAGCAATAAAGCAAAGAAAAATGAGGCATGGAGGCAAAAAGGAGGAAATTTGAGCAGCGCAGAGCAAAGCCGGAGCCATCTGCAGTGAAACATTTCCTGTTTCCAGCAAGGATCCAGGTTCATCCAGCCTCATCGCTTGTACTCGTTAAGCTTGCTCGGATCACAGCAACTGCTCCCAAAAGACATGCAGCCAATGTGTACATTTGGCTTCAAAAGTACGTGCTGCATCAAACAACATCAATGAATGCATTTGTGTCAAAGCCCCCCCCTCAACAAAATGTAAGCATTAATGTCATATGTTGTTTCCAGGCTAGGATGCAGCGACAAGGCTAGAGAACCTGAATCCCGAAGAAATAAACAACAACACCTAGAAATCAAGAAGTCGAGAACAAATCCATTCTGTACACAAACAACCCAAAAAACAATCCAAACAACACCAGCACTTGTCATAATAAAAAGAAAGCAAATCCATCACCACTGAAAACAAAGACAAATTGTTTTCTGCTTTTTTTTTTTTTTAGTGCTTGTTAGGGCATTTGAAAAACACTCAAGCTCACGAGTAAAACACAATCAAACCAAAAACAACAGAAAATGCAATCCACCTTGAAAATTTGTTCAACATAAATTGACAACAAAAACTATACGAAAATAAACCACATGAAAAGGATACTGGAAAAAAATAATAACTGAGTCAACATGGACATCTGGCATTGGGTGAAGTTTTAATTACCTCTTTACGCCATAGGCCATATTAAGCAAATTGTCCAGCCTGTAAAGAGAAGGAGGGTTCTGGGGTTAATGGTGGGCAGATGGTTGACTTACTCAATGGAACTAATGTAGAGTCCCTGTCGGAACTGCGTGATCCTTCTCACTCAACAACACACACACGACCCCATCTCGAATTAGCACCTGACACTGAGGAGCCCCCACCAGAAGAAGCTAGCATTGGTTCATGATGCTCCGGTCCCCTCACTATAACACAGCACTCGCTACTACCACTGTATGTTTTCAACACACGATCACCGGAAGTGAAAGCGTTTTAGTATCAGCGTACACCAACAAGTCAGGGTTGTCACCACAAACGCTAATGCCGGGAGAAGTAGAGCGTAGCTTAGCACCGGGTTAGCGGGAACGGCTAAGCTAGCTCTAGTGCTCAAACAGGAAGGGTTTGTGTCGATTTCTTTGGTTTTGTCAGTTTAATAACACTGACAATTTGAATGATGGTGAGTGAGAGATGATAATGATCTTAACCAACAAAAACACAAGTGAATTTGTCATGAACATCAAGTGCAGGACTCAACAACCTTCTTGAATCTGAGAGCTACTTCTTTGGGTACTGATTAATGCGAAGGCTTACCAGTTTGATACACGTTTTAAAATAATACATTTTGCTAAGATTACCTTTATACAGGATATTGTTCATAATGAGTGAGATTTATCTATGGGAAGACGCTGATCATGTTAATGATTATTCAAAATGATCAAAAATGATTTCACAAAGTCTGAAACAAATATCACTATGCACTACTTTATTTCTGTACATTTCTGCCAATGTTTACATTTTCAAATGATGACTTCTAAAACATTCCGAAGAAATCACAATGTCTCATCACAGGGTTGCTATTTTTAGAACAGGCCCATGGGCGATTTGTGAGGTCCTTCGGGGTAACCTCGATTAGTGACCCATGGTACGGTGTCTTTGTGGCAAACGTTGAAATATTATAACATAGTGTTCGGCCAGATCGTTATGGGGGATAGGGACTGGGTCTTGTCACATATTGTGAAAATCCGCCAGTCACTAATGCCCATGCAAAACCTTTTTAAATATTGCCTATAGATGCCAAAGGATTGCAGCAAACACACATGTGTCAATCTGACAAGACTATGGTTTGACTAACTGAAGATCCTACCCTCAATCCAACACGGTTCCTTGGCCCCAAGATGTCACAAGAAACCGGCAACCAATATTTTTATATTAACAACAACAACAAAAATAGGTAATACCTATTTTTATACTATTTTACTATTTATTTTTAATAACTAACAAAAATAGGTGAATTTCAAAACGTGAACGTGCGGGGCTTCACAGTATTTTTAGAGCTCTGTGCTAAAAGCTTTGCGGTGAGGCAGTTTGTGTGCCTATTTATGTGTCCCTCAAGAGACCATCAGCGTGTGCGCGCGTGTGTGAGTGAGAGGGATTAAGAAACCTGCGGGCTGTGTAAAATGGTGGCCCTCTTGGATGGATGCAGTCTGCTTGATGACTCAATGACCTTCATTCCTCACTTGCTCCCAGCCTGTCTCATGTCTTATTAACTCCCAGAGCCTAATGGACAGGGGCCACGGCTTATTGAGCAACAGCTGGCTGGAGACGCTTCGTTCCTCTTGAAAACACTATAAACTTAACCTGGCGACAAGGGTCCGTCTACTCTAGTGTAGTGGTGGCACACTCATTACCTCTTCCAAGGACATTATGTTGGCATTCCCATTTGAATGATGAAAAAGCTTTAAAAAAAACTACTTAGAATATTTTGGAGGGGAAGACCAGATTTGTGTGGATGTTTGGTCAAGATTTGGAATAGCGGAAGCTAGCAAGGCTAACCGCTATTCCCATCTTATTTTTGTAAACTTTGAACCACGCAGGTGTATGAAGACTTTGCAAGCGTGTTGTCTGGATATTTTACTGCTCGATACAGTCTGATGATGGCAGAAGACGGGTGAGTCAAAACTCATCTGCAAATTGGTGGGCAAGAGATGCCAAAAACGTGATTCGCGATTAGCCGAGTACGATTATTAAAGTTGACTCGTTGATTGGTCAACTCATCTCAAAAATATTGTGATGTTCATTTGATTTACCCACTTCATAATTCACATTGTTAGCCACTTAATACACTTTAATGCAGCCCATTAGCAGTAATTAGCAAATGAAGTACGGGAATGGATGTCGGTAAATGAGGAAATTGGCGGGAATGCACAGAGAAAGAGCTCTGGGCCAAAAGCAAGAAGACGTCTGCTGGCCACTGGGCCACCGGGCCACCACAAAACAACCTGCTGTTAACGCTCTCTCACTGACACACACAACCAAATTGACAGTCATGCGTACCCACCAT